>LGRX02033553.1:0-32235 GCA_001247695.2 Cymbomonas tetramitiformis
TCATCCTACGCCCCCTAAACCCTCCCAGGGAAACGTACTTCCCCCTTTCCTTCTTTAGCCACTCCCGCCGTAGCTGCGGCCGTTATGGAGTCGTCGGACTTGCTTGCCTTTCATGGAGAGTCTAGCCCCTCCTTGGCGCCCCCCTGGAGTGCCTGCACCCTCGCCTGTTCTCACGCAGTGCCCCGCGCGTCGTTCCTCTCTTTCGTCATAGATGACCCGCCTCCCCGAGTTGACCTTGCGTTGGCTGGTGCACAAGATATGCAGCGAGTCTTCCGGTCTTCCTTTGCATCGCGGCAGTGTGCGAAGGTACAAGCGTGCAAGGACGCGGCACCCTAAGCGTGCAAGGTCGCGGCACCCTAAGCGTGCAAGGTCGCGGCACCCTAAGCGTGCAAGGTAAAGCGGCACCCTAGCGCGCAGGTGGCGAAACACAGCGCAGGTCGCGGCGCCTAAGCGCGCAGATTCGCGGCGCCCCTAAGCGCGCGCAGGTCGCGGCACCCTAAGCGTGCAGGTCGCGGCACCCTAAGCGTGCAAGGTCGCGGCACCCTAAGCGCGCAAGGTCGCGGCACCCTAAGCGCGCAAGGTCGCGGCGCCCTAAGCGTGCAAGGTCGCGGCACCCTAAGCGCGCAAGGTCGCGGCACCCTAAGCGTGCGAGGTCGCGGCGCCCTAAGCGTGCAAGGTCGCGGCGCCCTAAGCGTGCAAGGTCGCGGCACCCTAAGCGTGGCAGTGGATGGTCTGGGGACAGACCGTGGTGCTGACCATTATCCTCGGAGCTCAGGGAAAAGTGCGAACCTCCCATGCCCGCCCGCCGTGTGGCTGACCGTGTGGCTGGGCCCTTGCGCTCGCCTGAACGCTCAGGTCCTCGTAGGATAAACGCAGCGCAGTGTGGCGCTTCGCAGCATGTGAGCACTCTCGACACCCTCACAGCTCACCACATAAATTCTGATACACGTGGATGTGTGTACAGCACTGGTGTTACCGCATTGTGGCCACTCGCCACGGGTCAGATAGCGTTCGTTTCCAGCTTCCACACGATGCTGGAGTCGTCTCACATTGATGCGCCCGACCCTGATCACTTCAGGTGACATTGTTGTGGCCGCCGCTTAGGCTGCTGCACCCGTGGCCGTCGTCCGCTGTCGGCACCGATCCTGTGGTTGCTGCGCCCTCGATTCTCCGTGGGGCCACCCACGCCCTCGGCCTTAGCGCTTCTGTCTGCGATAGGACAGATGGATGGTGCTGACGCAGAGGGGGTTTGGTTGCAGCTCAACAGCCCTCGATGGTTTCCCGACGAGTTCAAGATGCAAAAGGTCATCGGGTCGGTGCCAGTTTTTACCACAGGTGAGCTCACGAGGTGCTCCTCAAGCTCCAAGGGCGCACAGAGACGCAGCGGAAGGCCAAGCTGCGCCACGCGCTCCGGGGCTGGTGGTGCTCGCTGCATGCAAAGGTGCAGCAGGGCTTGACGCCGGAAGGGTGTGGGACCTGGCGCGGGGTGTCGGGCCAGCCTTCGTGTGCCAATACAACCTGCACCCTCTGATGCACGAGCTTGCCGAGCCCAAGCACGAGAACATGACCCGCGTGGTGCACTCCCGATCCCATACCACCAGGCCCCCTGCCTGCCGAGCCTGCCCCCCACCTCTGGGGAGACATGTGGTGTGCCTTGGTTCAGGACCTCCGCGCGGTGCCGTCCGACATGTGCACCATACTTAGGCTGTTGGAGGCCGCATCTACATGTACTGAACAAGCGCTGCGCCTGGAGCGCCGATGTGTTCAGGCCAGCTGGCCGCATCTACATGTACTGAACAAGCGTTGCGCCTGGAGCGCCGATGTGTTCAGGCCAGCTGGCCGCATCTACACGTACTGAACAAGCGCTGCGCCTGGAGCGCCGATGTGCTCAGGCCAGCTGGCCGCATCTACATGTACTGAACAAGCGCTGCGCCTGGAGCGCCGATGTGCTCAGGCCAGCTGGCCGCATCTACATGTACTGAACAAGCGCTGCGCCTGGAGCGCCGATGTGCTCAGGCTGGCTGGCCGCATCTACATGTACTGAACAAGCGCTGCGCCTGGAGCGCCGATGTGCTCAGGCCGGCTGGCCGCATCTACATGTACTGAACAAGCGCTGCGCCTGGAGCGCCGATGTGCTCAGGCCAGCTGGCCGCATCTACATGTACTGAACAAGCGCTGCGCCTGGAGCGCCGATGTGCTCAGGCCAGCTGGCCGCATCTACATGTACTGAACAAGCGCTGCGCCTGGAGCGCCGATGTGCTCAGGCTGCTGGCCTGGAGCGCCGATGTGCTCAGGCTGGCTGGCCGCATCTACATGTACTGAACAAGCGCTGCGCCTGGAGCGCCGATGTGCTCAGGCTGGCTGGCCGCATCTACATGTACTGAGGCTTAAATCCAGGCTTAAATTCGATGACCAGGGCGCGTGAGTAATGGTGTTGGCAGACGAAGTACTCTCTGACGATCACCACTATCGTGTACATCTTTGTGAGTTCATGCGGCTACATTTTATTTGAGAATGACATCGAGGTGCGCGCAGAGCTCGCCTCCCCCATCCTCCCCCATGGCGACTGCCTTCTGAACCCATAGGAAGTGTTACAGCTCGGAGGAGTGGCGCACTGCCGGATGCAAGGAGGGCTGCCTGAGGGAGTTGTGGGAGTACACACGCCTGATGCAAGGCAGGCTGCCTGAGGGATGGGGGGAGGCGCATCACCGGATGCAAGAGGGCTGCCTAGAGGAGTTGGGGGAGTGAACGCCGCCTGGATGCAAGGAGGGCTGCCTGAGGGAGTTGGGGGAGCTGCCTGAGGGAGTTGGGGGAGGCGCACTGCTGGATGAAGGAGGGCTGCCTGAGGGAGCTGGGAGTGGCACTGCCGGATGCAAGGAGGGCGGCCTGAGGGAGTTGGGGGAGTGGCGCACAGACGGATGTGCTTAAGAATTTTGATGAGGGGCTGAACATTGCAAATCCGAAGTACCTCACGTCCGTCCTCAAATTTGGCTACGTGCTCACGCTCGCCTTCAGCTTCCCTGTGATCTCCTTTAGGTGCGATCTTACATGGAATATCCCCTGCGATCTCCTTTACGTGCGCTCTTACATGGAATGCAGCTTCTTGTGTCCCACCTCATGTTCCACCGACCTTAGCACCAAGCTCTTCTCTGCCTTTGGCCACCGCCCGCCCTATTCTTGCGCCTTCCGTTCCCGGTCTTGCCACCAGCATTGCCACATGCATCGATAGCGCCGCCCTGTGTTTCAGGGCTGCGCACAGACAGGACTTGGTCAGTACGTCTGCGCCGGCACGTCTGACGGCTGTTGGAGTGGCTGGCTCGGGGAACAGCCTGCGTCAGAACATTTCTCTGCTCCTGCCGAGCCCCCTGCGCATCTGTGGCACTGAGCTCACGGTGCGCGCCTTCCAAGCCCCCCTGCCCTAGCCCTCTACAGCACTTTCACCTTTTACCACCTCCCCGTGATGCACATCCTCCATACTGTGTCTCATCACCCTTGGGCCCCCATGGTCTTTCTCCCGCAACCCTGCGTCTGGTGCCGCCCTCACTCCCTACCCAGCCCTTTTACCCAAAGGCCTTCTGACCTGGCTCTGAATCTCACTGCCTGCCCCTTGCCCCTTTCTCCTCTTGCACGAATACTTTCTGGGTGATAGTGCAGCCGAGCTGCTTACTGCAGGCCTGGTGATAGTGCAGCCGAGCTGCTTACTGCAGGCCTGGTGATAGTGCAGCCGAGCTGCTTACTGCAGGCCTAGTGATAGTGCAGCCGAGCTGCTTACTGCAGGCCTAGTGATAGTGCAGCCGAGCTGCTTACTGCAGGCCTGGTGATAGTGCAGCCGAGCTGCTTACTGCAGGCCTGGTGATAGTGCAGCCGAGCTGCTTACTGCAGGCCTAGTGATAGTGCAGCCGAGCTGCTTACTGCAGGCCTAGTGATAGTGCAGCCGAGCTGCTTACTGCAGGCCTAGTGATAGTGCAGCCGAGCTGCTTACTGCAGGCCTGGTGATAGTGCAGCCGAGCTGCTTACTCTCAGGGGTGGGTACGACTATAGGCAGGCTGCTTGGCTGGCTGGGTTCACCACTCGGTCCTTCTGCGAGGACCATGATTAGGTTTGCACTGGAGCAGGGTGGCGGGGTGAGGGGGGCCTCGTTACGTTCTGCAGGAGTCGGCCCGCTACAACGGGATCAGCCTGGGCGTAATGCTCGGGGCGTATGCGCTCTGCATGTGCATCCCAGGTGACAGCTCAGCGCTCCCTTCCGCTCAGCCGTGGTCTCCCAATAGCTCCACTCAGCACCCAAAGTAGCACTTACTTCCATTCAGCCGTGGTCTCCCAATAGCTCCACTCAGCATCCAAAGTAGCACTTACTTAGGCTCAGCCGTGGTCTCCCAATAGCTCCACTCGGCACCCAAAGTAGCGCTTACTTCCGCTCAGTCTCCAATAGCTCCACTGGCTCTCCAAAGCGCCTTCCGCTCAGCCGTGGTCTCCCAACAGCTCCACTCGCACCCAAAGTAGCGCTCAGCCGCAATACCACTTCCAAAGTAGCGCTTGCTTATCAGCCGTGGTCTCCCAATAGCTCCACTCGGTACCCAAAGTAGCACTTACTTCCGCTCCCTCTCACAGCGCACATGCACAGAGTGCATCAATGTGAAGTTGCTGCCAAGTATGCATAATTTCGGTGTCATGATCCCCTCGTGGCTTCACACTGGGGAAATGGACACATCACCCTAAGGGCAATGTGCTGTCCGCATGATCCTTGTTGAAGGGGGCGTGTGGGTGTCAGATATCTACACGGCTTTCCAGCTCACGGGCTCGACTGTGGGGCTCATTATCGGCTTTGTCCTGCCCTCCGCGGTCGATGCACGGTGAGTTGGTGCAGTTGCTGTGAGATCTATGTCTGGCCTCTTGCCGAGGCCGCGCCAGTCAAAATGTATGAAGGGGAGCCACGTAGGAGTGGGTGACACCTGCATCGCCTCTCGGGGTGTCACGGGCATTAGATTCACCCGATCTCGCATAGCTCCTTTGCATATTTTCCCAATGGCGTGCTGAAGTGACACGGTAAGCCTCGCACCTCGCAGCGAGCTTCATAACGAATACCATTCTTTGCCATTTGCATGTCAGAGTGTTGCTTTGGAAGATGGCCTGCCGCTGCTCTGTGTCGACCCAACATATCTGTGCCACGCCTTCTCGAGGCTATGGTGGGAATGTCTGTTTCTGATGGCGCTCATGTGCATAGCTGTATGGAGAGGGATACTGAAGTGTGTTTGAGGGACGGGGAGGGGATGTGCTGGGCAGCCAATGCATGTCGGAGGGTAATTTTGGACGTCTCATGTTTTCTGCTGGCGTCTTCTGGGCGGGAATCATGATAGGAATTCTGGCTTTTGTTCTCGCTCTGCTTGGCCTCTTTTAAGTTGATGTGTTGTAGAGTTCGACGTGAGGCAGGCTCTCACAGGTGTCCATGATCCACCGTCAGCAAGACAGCCTAGTGCGCTTCATGGCCACGACAGATGGTGCAGTAATGCACCTGCTTGCCAGCATGGTGCTTGCGGCCGAGATGGTCTCAAAATGGTGGTCTGAACTGGTGTTTCGAATGAATAACGATGAATAAAGATGTGTGGTCCACCATCCCTGTGAAACAATGTTTGCTCCCATGATGCATGATCAAGTCATGTATACGGTAAATGTTGATTTCAAATGGCGAATATAACGTGCATTTAGTCTTTAATTACGAGTATGTCTCCTGTTGAACGAATCACAATCTCATTAGTGTGTCTTGAATCATTATATATTATATAACGAAATGATAGCCCAGTGCAATTAGGTCATCATTCTTATATTTTTTAAATTGCGAATATGCTTATATTTGTAGCAATTTCTGTAAAGTGAATATCTGGCCAATAATTATATTGACGAAATACGCTGCATAATCGAGTTAATTGCTGCGGTCTTGCCTTGAAAGAAAAAGGGTTTAAAGTCGTACAAAATAATGAGAAGCGCTGAAGGGAGCACGCGCTCGTGTCAATCACCAGATCGGTGAAACAAGCCCACCAAAAATATTCACGTCTTCACCAAAGTTCAAGTACCCGGTCGATCCGAATGATGATTGATATTCGTGTGGGACGAGATGCGCGCCCTGTCGAGACCCTTCCATCATCAACAATGCACTGCTCGAGTACCAGGGCCGACCGGGACTGATACGCTTTGGTAGAACCAATTCCGTAACGGGTAGCTCATTGAAGATGGTTGGGGGGCGTCACGTCACATCTGAGAGTATATGGAGGGGGAGAGGGGGGCAGTTTAATTTAATGACCTCCCCCCCCCACCATAGACTTCGATCAGTGCTTGGCGTTGTGATGACATTGGGATATAATTGTGCTGAAATCCACTTTTGCTACAATCCCAAAAAGTGGGTTGCAAGCCAATAGATGCTAGGACGAAAATGGAAACGCAATCTCAGAACACGAGCCCTATCGTTGCCACCACATAGCATATCGTTGCCAGCTTTGGTGATTTTCGCCTTGAGGGTGGTGATCGGAGCGGGGTTGAGGAATCCATCAACTAGGGTTCAAACCCCACACCAATCGCCTTCATCTTTTTCTGAAATCTGACTTCTGAACCCCGCGAATGCCATATTGGTGCGGCATCGGTGATGACATCGTGATGAAATGAGGATTTTCAATGCAATAAAAACTATTAGATTGCAATCCAAATTACGAGACCTTTAGTTAGTAAACCAAAACTCTTTCCACTCTCAATTGCAATCCTATGCAATCGACAAACCACGACCTTCTCATAAAATGTATGCAGGCTCTTGCATACACGATTCATAAATTGATCTTCACCAGTACTATCAACAGGCCTATCGATACACAGCATGACATACATATAAATACATCAAATACATGGTGCATAATTACTTTTATGAATGGCGCAGTCCAGCGCCCGCTACGGAATCCGTCTTTCTGAGCTCCCCCAACGCAGTTTCTGCCTCCCTCCGCACATCCTCATCCTCATCCTGCAGCCTCATGCGAATCGCGTCATGCATTGACTTGGTCATTTTTGCTAGGAGTTTTATTGAACATTTCCTGCAATCTGGATTCGGACCCTTCTGGGTCATGACAAAGACTAAGCGACTGAACTCCAATGCATCCGTTCCCAATGATCCAATGAGCTCCGCAGCCAACCCCCGCACAACATCATCTGTATCCAGAAACGCAAGATCGAACACCGCCTTTTTACATGGTTGCATACGCTTTCCTAGACCCTTCAGAACAGTCAGTGCTGCAAAGCGCACTTGTGGTGCGCCATCGGTCAGCATATCCCCGACATCCTGAATGAGGGGCAGCACGTGCCGCTTGGAAAGCCCCGCCAGGACGTTCAGCGCCGCCCTGCGCACCTCCTCGTGCTCATCCTTCAGCCGCGGGGCCATCAGCGTCGTCAGCTGCGACGGCGTCAGCACCCTGAGCTTATCCAATAATGTAACAGCAAAGCCCCTCACCATCCAGTGCGCATCCATGAGCCGGGCCTCAACCTGCACCGCATACGGCGCCACATGCTCCGCCAAGCGAGTCAGCATCAGCACAGCGTTGATCCTCACCCCATCATCCACATCCGCCATCATTCGGGCGATGGTCTGCAAATACGGCGCCGCCAGCCTCTCCCCTTCGCTCCCTGACTGGAGCAGATAGTGCAACATCTCCGCCCGGACCAGCGCCTCTTGGTCCACCAGCCGCGACATCACAGCATCCATATGCGGCGTCAGGTGGTGCAACATTGTTGAGCCGGTGAACAGCACCTCCATCGCAGCAATGCGCACGTTCAGCTCCTCATCCACCAGCAGCGCCACCACCTCTGCTGCGACCGAGACTGCGGACCTACTGAGCTGTGCCAGCCACTGCAGGGCCGCCCAGCGCACCGCCCAGTGCGCATCGTCCAGGTGTGTTGCGATTTCCCGGCATAGGTCGCCATAGCTCTCGGGTCCGCCGATATCATGATACGCGCGCCGCACCGCCGCCACCCTGACGTGCACCTGCGCATGGCACATCCACTCGGCTGCCTCGATGCCACACCCCATGGCTTCCGGCGCAATCTGCTTGGCCACGTTCAAGTCGGACAGCATGGAAGCCGCCGCGAAGCGCACCCGGCTGTCCGCGTCGTGCAGCCGCGCCGCAATGATCAGCGCATGGGGCGCCGCCAGCTCCCCGAGGTTCCACAGGGCGTGCAGCCCGGCGACCCGCACGTGCGCCTCGGCGTGCTCCAGCCGGTGGATCACCACCTGCAGCTGCGGCACGGTCACTTCCCCAAGCGCTCCGAGCATCTCCTCCGCACCCACACGAACGTCGTCGTCCTCATCCTCTAATAGGGCGGCCATCTCCCCCACGTGCCCTGCTGCCGCCTCCCCAGCCTCTCCGAGCACCCACAGCGCATTTAGCCGCACGTCCCACAGGTCGTGCCTCAGAAGCTCTGCGCCCCCGTGCACTGCGCTCGCCTGCGCAGTCCGCTGCACCTCCGTCTGCATCTCCAGGCCCAGCAGGAATTGCAGAGTATCTGTGGCCAGGGCCCGGCAGTCCTCCGAGGGATCCCCCATCTGGTCCACCACGTATCGCGCCTGGTGCACTGCAAGCGTGCCCAGAGCAGAGCTGAGGGCCTTGGCAACACGCAAGGCCGTTCTCCTGGCCCTGAGAGTCACAGAGCTCCCCAAACACGCCATGACCGATTCCGAGTGCTCCCTCAGGCTCTCCCTCACCTCCACCTGACAGCCCCCCTCGGGAGAGTCCTTGGTGGCCTCCTCCAAGAAACCCCAGGCTTCCTCCCGGACCTCCTCTATGTCGTCCCTCAGCCGTGCCACCACCCGCCGGAAGTACGGCAGGGCCAGCTGACCGAGATTTCGTAGCGCGCGGAGCGCGGCGGAGCGCACACTCCACTGAGAGTCTTCCAGCAGCGCCGCCAAGGCACCCACGTGCGGCGCCGCCACGTGGCGCTCGAGAGATCTCAGCATGCTTTCCTCTGCCGTGTAGCAGTCCTCCTGGTCGTCCTCACCATCACGTGTGCAATGCAGCCCTCCGAGCACAAGCGCGGCGTTCACGCGCACCTGCGCAGTCCCTCCGCGCCTCTCGGGGTGAGCCCTCCGCGCTGACGCGGCGCGCGCGCAGCCTGCGTTTTCAGTCGCGCCTGACACAGCAGTCTCGATGCCGAGGTATGCTTGGCAGGAGGCTGGCGCTTCAGCAGGATCGAAAGTTTCAACGCCTTATGCTGGCGTGCATACTGCCATCACCGTTTGCGGAGCACAGGCGTGAAAGGTATTGGCTGCTGCTGTTGGCTGTAAGTCGACCGCTGTTGGCTACCGTACGCCTTGTGTCTGACTTCCTTCGATCAGGTGCAGCGATAATGCTATGTAAGGACAGACTAACAAGCAATCGTGCGGTGCAAAAGATGGCTGGGCTGATGTGCCCATACGCCTGGACATTTTTGAACCGCTTGATCACTTCACAACATTTGCAAACAGCACTTCTCTGCGAAAGGCTCCCTGTGCATACTAAAATTCAGGTACTCTATATGGAAGTATAGCAAGAAAAGTCTAGTCCGCTCGCGGTACTATCGCATTTGGCGCAGTTTTAGGGAGAAGGAGCATACTCAGGCGCCGAGTGCGCTTCACCGACAGCGGGTCTCGCAGCACTGAGGCGCGGTCTCAGCTGATTGCCACAAGGGAACATATCATATCATGGTTTACTGGCCGGGGAAGAGATCAGAGGATTCAGGTCGAAGACCAGTCTGGGCTGTTGCTCGCCCTTCAGGCCGAAGACTGAGGAAGAAATTAGAATTCCGATAAAGATAGGGGTGTAATTGTATGTTCGGCTGGAATGTTCCGATGGAAGTGACCTCTCCTGGCCGCCCAGCACGAGGCTCGCAGGGAGGAGAAGTCCCCCTCACCTTGGGAACCTCGTCACTGAGGCAGCGGACAATCTGGCGAAGGTGCGGCGCACTGGCGGTGCCGAAGAGCCCCAGAGCGTCGAGGGCGGCACCGCGCACCACAGCGAGGCCACCCTCCAGCTTCGCTGCCACTATCCTCGCCCGTTCGTGGGCTGCAACCCCAGCAGGCGAGCTCCTCGCTTGGCTGAGCACCTTCAGGGCGGCCAAGTGGCTGTGACCCTCGCCCCCGAAGCCAAGCGACCAAGGCGGCGTCGCGAGGGCGCGCACCGCGGCACCGTGTGGACCGACCGTGGCGCGCCACTCCCGCGACACGCAGGCGGCGTTAGCGGTGTCCTCCCCCCCGAGGCCCTCCGAACCGCCCTTCAGTAGCACACGTTCAAGCAGCTCCGGACCGAGCTGCTCAATGCCCGGTCGGTTGTCGCCCGGCGATCTCTTTGCTCCCTGCTCTACGTCGCTCATCTCCTCACAGGCGATCGAGAAGACGCCCTTCCGAATCTCGAGCGCGTATATGTGGTGATATTGATCTCGTGCTTTCAACAGACTGTCTCACCATATGCCGCCCGAACAACTTAGGCAGTGGGGAGCGATGTAAGGATGAAAGGAAGGTGAGGAGGTTGCTATCCGCGATGCGCGTGGTCGGGCTGACTAGGAGTGTCGTTAGGGTTTTGATGCCTCGCGACAGGCAGCCCTCCTGAAGTTGACATGCAGAGAGTGTGCGGCAGGTGACTGGGTTTCTTTGTATCAACGCTGTTAAACGCTTAACAAGAATTTCCGGGTCCTTGCGTTGGGTCGTCTCAGGCGAGGGTAACAAGCAGGCGAGGGATGCAAGGTTATTGCGTTCGGTTGGTGGCAGACGAGTCGAGAGGCACTCTCATATGACATTTCTATCGAGGGGATAAATGAGGACATAAAATAATCTTGACTGTTCCTCTTCCTGGGTGGGTTTTTTGATCTCGCGGTGTCACTGCTCATTTCATTTTTTGCTATAAATTATCAATTTTATTGTGTTTTATATTGTTGCCCATGTGCAAGAAAGTAATTGGGTTGCTGCATGGCATCTTTTGTGGTATCATATCAGGAGAGTATCAGGAGCAGTGTTCCTGTCATGCTGACGTGGGAAATATCACTGACGTGGGAAGAATCGTTAAAAGTCAAGACAAGCATGGTGGTTTTGGTGGTCTCAGAGATGCTATCGCGCGATCGAATTCGATTCGGAAGTTTGGCACACTTGACTGTGACACTGTATGTGAAGCTCAAGCTGCCGGAAGAATGATACAGTACGCGTATTCGGGTTTCGCAGTATCATAGTTCAACAGTTGGAGTATGGCGTCTAAACCCTATTTCCACTTGCTAACATCCTTTTTGCCTGCTGCCTAACCCTCGCCTGAACGGAAGGGTCCTCATACACGGGATTTGCGAAAACATAATGTGCGGAGTGCGCGACGTCCGTTGTGAAAATATCATCGCAGTTTTACTTGCTTTCACACACGACAGGCAGATCGTAATAGCTTCAACTGTTGATTCCATGATAAGAGTAGGGTGACGCTCATAGAAGATGCAGGGTGACGTATTGAGGAGATAAAGTAACGCTCAAGCTGTATTCAACTGAGAAGATGCTTCCGCCAAAGGTCGCTCAAAGACATATGGAGCTTGTTCGCGGTCAAGTGGGCGAGAGGGCCCTCCGTGCGCTTGAGTCCGACCTCGCCCAGAGCCTCCTTGGTTTCCGAATAAAGATGCGCTTCGCTTCCTATCAGGCGAGTACACGTCACGTGCGTGCAACGCAGGTGTCGTCATATGCAACTGCGTGTTCAGCCAAGGACCTGGACGTAAGGCTATGCTTTTCCTTGTTGATCAACTTTGCTTGTGCTTTGGACTGCAGGAGGAGTTCTGGGGCACTGTGGTGCAGAAGCGCCTTCAAATCAATAGGGGACCCCCACGGCTTCTCTTTCTGGTTGTATATGATGATGAAGATTATGAGGAGCTGGACATTAAGTCATTAAGCGAGGTCCTCGTGCCTTGCTCTGAGGCGCAGCATGCTGCCTACAACGCGCTCATCTCTGTGGCGCGGCGCAGTTCCCTCAAGGTAGGCCGCTAGTTCACCCGGCGGAAGCCAAATCGCCGCTATGTACGTTCCCCACACTGTACGTTTCCCTTGTAATTTTCCCTCTTGCCCCTCAAAAATAGATCACAACCTTGTACGACAGCTGCCTCAAAGAACCTGCCATGTGATTCCGCTGGTCCTTGCACGAGTGGGGATTTAGACGCTTCCCGGTTTTCGACCGTGGCCTATCGTATCCATTATGCCCGAGCCGTCCTGCTGCCAGAGAAAAATAGATTTGAAGAGGTGAAGTGAGGTCTGAATTGAGACTTCGGGAAGAGGTTGTCGCGCGTAACAGGTGACTGGCAAGAGTGCCACATTGTCAGTCGTAGAGGCGCAGCGCGAGCTATTTGACGTCGAGGAACACGGCGAGCCTCCTCAGATAGCAGGTGATGCAGTGCCCTTCGTGAGAGAGCAGGCGCTTGGGCGCACCAAGGGAACCCCGCTAAGCATTATTCCTGGTTTCGTCCTGGCTAGCGATTGAGATGTTGCAGGTTCTGATGATTCTGCGCGTGGCAGGTCCAGGCGGTTCTACGCGTCCCTGGAGTGAGGGGCCACGGCCTGTGTAGATGCTGCTGTGGCTGCCAGCATGTTACACTGTTAATTTGAGAGCTCTGAGTTTAGGGTTTCATTTCGATGCTGTAATCGTAGAGGTTTACTCCTGCACGAACCCCGCCCGTGGATGCGACTGAAGGGGGTCTGGGAACGGGTCGCAGATGCTGTTCGCGAGGACAGGGCGGCTCCGGATCGACAAGACCACAGAACTGGAGTTTCTCGGGAACTTCCCAGCACGGTTTCTATCCCTGTCCCCGGAGGGCACCTCGAGGCGATACCGCAGACATCGACCCCGGCAAGGGGAGCGCACAGTGCGGGTGGCAGCGCGGAAGCGGAGCTGCTGGCGAAGTGCGATGGGGAGGTGCAGGCTGAGGGTGGGAGCACAGAGGTGATGCGGCTGGAGGAGTGCGATGGGGAGGTGCGGGGGAAGGGTGTGAGCACAGAGGTAATGCGGCTGGCGAAGTGTGATGAGAGGTACGGGCGGAGGGTGGGAGCACAGAGGTGATACGGCTGGAGGAGTGCGATGGGGAGGTGCGGGGGAAGGGTGGGAGCACAGAGGTGATACGGCTGGAGGAGTGCGATGGGGAGGTGCAGGGGAAGGGTGTGAGCACAGAGGTGATGCGGCTGGAGGTGCGATGGGGAGGTGCGGGCGGAGGGAGGGAGTATAGAGGTGATGCGGCTGAAGGAGTGCATGGGGAGGTGCGGGCTGAGGGTGGGAGCACAGGAGGTGGAGCTGCTGGCGAGGAGTGTGATGAGGAGGTGCGGGGGAGGTGGGAGCACAGAGGTGATGCGGCTGGCGAAGTGTGATGAGAGGTGCGGGCGGAGGTGGGCACAGGAGTGATGCGGCTGGAGGTGCGATGGGGTGCGGGCGGAGGGTGGGAGCACAGAGGTGATGCGGATGGAGGTGCGATGTGGAGGTGCGGGCGGAGGGAGGGAGTATAGAGGCTGCTTTGGATGGAGAGGCAAGTGGACCAATCACGGTAAGTTCTCAAAGAAAAAATCGGTTTCTCCTTTTTTAACACCCACAAAATACAGCCTGGCTTGTACCGAAGTGCGCCACGCGCAGCTTGACGATTTGTCATGTGCGTCGCGAGGGATCAATTCAAATAAACCGATATAACTTGGTTACGGAGCACTCGAGCACACGGCTGTAGGAATGCGCGGCTGCTCTTGGGCCAGGAGCGTACACACCCAGTAAAGCGAGAAGGGGAGAGGGAGCGGTGGGAGTCAGGTGGCGGAGCAGATGCCGCAGCACCGGGGCCAACGCAGCGGGCCGTTCAAGCAGGGCTCCCTCATGCAGGCCGTCTTCTGCGCCCTCGTGTTGGCATCGCCGGCGGGCCTCCCAACTCGCACCCTCTTGGAGCGCATCGACTGGCCTGATATAAGCTTGAACCATCTGTACGCCGCCCTCTTCAATGGTCGAAAGTACTTCCAGCGCACAAGCCAGGGGGTGTATGGCCTGCGTCAAGCGCCGGCGCCCTCGCCTATCAACTGCTCAGTCCACCCCGCTGAGGGCCCCAGGAGCGGCGCGGATGTCGGCCGCGTGGAGAGCCCCCCCGAGAGCCCCAGGCCCGGGCTGGCAGGTAAGGCGAAACAGCCGAAATGGAGGTTGGCCGAACACCAGTCCACCTTACCCCCTGGCGCTAGGCAGCCACGCAGCCTTCGACGTGGTGCCCGCGTTGGGGCGTGCTGGGCGACCTCGAGACTCCTCCAAGGCCTGGATGACCAAGGCGTGTGCGCGGCCGCATCGAAGGGCAGGAAGGCAGACAGCGATGCAGCAGCAGCAAGCCGTGGGAGGCCAGCGAAGAAGCCGCGTGAGGGTGCCGAGGGATCTACCCATGGCGCTGCTCAAAGCTCCAGCCTCGGCCCCTCCAAGACCAAGGGGCCTGGAGGCACGAGCGCCGCTGACGCCGTCGCCCCACCCCAGATCAATCAGTGGGTACAGTGTGATAAGTGCTCCAAATGGCGCTCGGTGCCATGGGGGGAGTGGGAGCTCATTGGCGAGGAGCAATGGTACTGTGAGATGCAGACGTGGCATACAGGTGGCAGCCCCGCCCTCGCCTGATCCTGCCCCTTGGCACGTGACTGCTTGGGTGGCGAAGCTCATCGTACACCCGTTGCCTCCCTGTGGCCGCCACCTTCACCATCACCGCCTTGCGCCTGACATTGGCCTCGGGCACCGGCTCTAGCTTGAAGCGGCGCCAGCCTCGATTTCACCTGGCGCCGCGCACCAAGTTGCTTTATGAATTCCGGCCGCATTGCGAAGGCAAGTGGAGCGGGTTGTGATTAATCGGAATGTCGCGAGCCAATCGGAGAGCTTGAAGAGATCGACGGTTCAGGAATAGGCCCATGGGAGGCTGATGTTCGGTGTGGGGCGTTGGGCGCACAGGAGCGTCGTGCGACATGCCCGAGGATGGGTGGGACAAGGGCAGCCTCTTTGTGGTCATGCAGAAAGGGAAAGAGGACGCCGTGCCGGAGGTGCCGGAGGGTTGGGAGCGGGAGGTTGTGCAGCGCCAGTCGGGCGCTTCGGCGCAGAGCGGTGTTCGCTGCGACACGTATTACCGGGCACCATGTGGTAAGCGGCTGCGCTCGCTTCCGGAAATTCAGGAACACCACGTGAAGCACGAGAAGCAGTGCTTCCGCACGGCAGCCGGTGGGCGCATCCTGTTCGAGCAGTTCCGGTACACCAACAGGAAGGAGAGCGTCTCCCTGCAGGGATGCACTCATCGTGCGGCCCTCCCATGGGCAAAGGAAACCAACTGGTCAAAGCGCCAGCTGGAGGCCCCTAGCGCTGCACCGGATACCACCAAGCAGCTCAAGCTGGAGGCCCCTAGCGCTGCACCGGATACCACCAAGCAGCGCAAGCTGGAGGCCCCTAGCGCTACACCGGATACCACCAAGCAGCACAAGCTGGAGGCCCCTAGCGCTGCACCGGATACCACCAAGCAGCGCAAGCTGGAGGCCCCTAGCGCCGTTCCGGATACCACCAAGCAGCGCAAGCTGGAGGCCCCTAGCGCTACACCGGATACCACCAAGCAGCACAAGCTGGAGGCCCCTAGCGCTGCACCGGATACCACCAAGCAGCACAAGCTGGAGGCCCCTAGCGCTACACCGGATACCACCAAGCAGCCTCAGCAGCAGCCCTCCTCTACGCCGGGTATATTGGACGCAGGTGGAAGTGGTGAGGCCGGGTGGTCTGCTCTGATCCCGGTGTCGGCCTCGGTGGGCACAGTGGAGAGCATCGAGGCCGGGCGGTTTGCTCTGATCCCGGTGTCGGCCTCGGTGGGCACAATGGAGAGCATCGAGGCCGGGTGGTGCGCCTTCACCACGGTGCGTCAGCTTGCTGCCAGACTTGCACTTCCTACTGTACAACCACTTACCCTCCACTTGCTTCATCCTCACAGCTAGCCTCTTCGGCAGCTCCAGCCTCCGTGCCCTAGTCACCTGCTCATACCTCTTGTAAGCATTGGAGACCCAGTCTCCTTGCAACTTGATCAACAAATGATCTACCCGAGGTTGAAAGCCACCGTGCCCCCCCCTCTCCGAAAGCTATGCCCCGAGTACTGACTCGGGTCAAGGGCGATCCTCCGGATCAGCTTCTTCACTTCCCCCACAAACACTCCGTGTGTCATGGGCACCATCTTGCCCCTTGACTTCCACAAGAAAGCCGGGCTCTCCGGCTCTGCCGGAGTCAACTCGAAACATCTGGTCACAGCCCGTCTCGGGCACAACATTCCACCCGTGGCCCTCATGGCCACCTTATGGGTTCTCTCCTCAAACTTTCGATAACTTTCGAGAACACCAGTGTCACCCACACTGTCTCTTTCTGCTCATCAAAATCCTTTCTCCGAAGGACTCTCCTAACATTAAAGGCATCCACCTTCCCTACACAAACATTGTCTTTCCTCAACAAGCACAACAAAGCAGTCAACATTGCTGCCCACAAAGTCACCATATTGCAGTCATCAAAATCCATAACTTGATACATCTTGGCTAGAATATACAATGTAATAGCAAGTTTCTGCTTTACTTCATCTCCTAGCAGCCTCTTCAGGCCCCTCATAGTCTGAGCCACAGTATAGCGGTGACTAACAGGCACCCATTCAAAGCTCGCTTCTAGATGCGGTCTCCTCACTCCGGCTGTATAACTCTTCAGGGTGGAGACTTTACAAGTCCGAGGCTGAAACACATAAAACATCGCTAGGTCCTCATCTGACACCGGCACCACCGGTCCTTCTCCGAAGGCTAGCATAAATCTGACGAAGGCTCTCTGGCCGGTCGTGTGGCTCTTCTTCGTGTTGTCCGCATCAGCAACACTCAGCACAAAGCGCCACTTGGCTTTCAACCACTCCTTAGGCATTGCATACTCCGCATTGCCCTTTACCCACGTCCCCGGTTAGTCACTGCCCAATTCTCTTGCATGCCTTGCCCTTCGGAGCTATCACGGGGCAGGCCACTAGCACTACCGGCCATCTAGTAAAGCCACAGTCCTTCCTCAATCCCCTCACTCCATTTGGTGAGGTGAATACATCTGAGTCCTCAGGAATGTACTCCAACACCACAAACCGCCCGGCATCAATAGCCGGCACAACCTGCTCTAGTCAGAACCTCTCCGTCGGCCAGAAAGGCAAGACAAACACTGCAGAGGTCGTGTGTGGCGCCGCACGCTTCTCCTTGAGGAAGTTTGCCAAAATCTCGAACAACAATGAAAACAGAGGGTTACAATACACATTCAACCCCCTCCACTGTTTCAGCAAACAGGATTCCTCCTTAGACCACCACCGAAAGCACCGGGAGTTCACTCCCACTTCATCACAACACGCATCCACCGCAAAGGGCCCTAGCGCCCTAACCTTGTCCCACAGCCGGTCCTTAATCATCCGATCATCCAGGTCCCTCGGGGCGTCCCGTTGTGACCACAACTCAAGCAGGTCACAGAACCTCTTCATTTGACTCCTACTCAATGCATCCGCCAAATCATTGGCTTTTGTGGAAATCCCTTTCATCACCAGCCTCACATCATGTTTGAGAGTCAACAACAAAATCTCCTTCAACAAAGGAATGAAGGTTGCTTTCCCCCACAGGTTTCCCGTCATCAACCTGGCTGCCTCATTGTCACTCCACATGACCACCTTGCAACCCCTCAACAGATGCCCCCACTTCCTGAGGGCCCAAAAGATCACAAACAACTCTAAATAGTTGGTGTGACTCGAAGCCTCATCCCTGAAAATGGCTGCACCTTTCATTGTTTCACCTCCTCCCACTTCACCGCAAACCATCTTCCCCCAAAGAAACCACCCATTCCCCCGTCCACTGCCTCTTCCCCGGCAGCATCCACAACAAAGAAATCCCTCACCACAGGCCTACGGTTCAACATTACCGCCTGACCATTGTACACCTCAAGCATCCTTGCCAACCACACCAGGTCCCGACTGAGGTCCCCCGGTACCTTGTCATAGTACCTCCTCATCCTGCCAGCTCTCCCGATGAAGTCATACCCTGACCTCAAATACATCTTCGCCCCATACACCACCCGTGCACAAAACATTAACTGCCCCACCAGTCACTCCACCTCCTTTACTCTCATTGTTGGCAGCACAACCATCTCCCGACAAGCCAAGGCCACTCTTTGCACCCGACTCTCATCCATACTCATAGCCACAACCCCCAACCCCGACTGGTTGGACTGCAGCCTCACCCCCAGGAAGACAATGTCCTGCCAAGGTGACTCCACCTTCTCCGGGGCCACCTCGAAACCCAGATACTCCACAAGCTCAATCAACATCTCAAAACCTTGCTGACAGGCCTCCTCCGTGTCAGTAATTAGGATAAAGTCATCAAGATAAACCACAACTCCCGGAAAGCCCCTCTGCTGCATCATCAGCTGAACCAGCTGAGTTATGTCAGAAAACAACCCAGGGGCAACTTTTGCCCCAAAAGGAAATCTCGTGTCGATCTTGAGCACATCCCTGAACTCACTCGCCAGGAACCTGAACAGTCGCGTTGCAATCCCGACAAATCTATAAGCACTCTTCAGGTCAATCTTAGCCATATAACTATATGACCGCATCAGGCCAAAGGCAGTTTCAACCGTCTGGAAACGCCTTTTGTCAATAGCACAATTGTCATTCATAGACAGACCCACCGGCCTCGACAGGTCGTGCACAATTCTCTCTTTCACCTTACCATCAACAACTCTCAGCACAATTCCTAACGCAGAGATACCGGGCACACTTCCGGCATCCGTGCGCACCATCCGTCCGGCATCTTCCTCCTCTTGTAGCTTCATAGCTACCTCCTCCTCGTGCTGTGGTGGAACATAGTTCTCCACATGAAAGAACTCCGTCGACTCAGCCAGCTGCCACTCGAACCCCGTGGCTATGCCCCGAACCACAGCCTCCGCGCCCGGCAGCCCCCACGCTGCTTGCGCCCATCTGTCCTTACGCTCCGTCAAGGGCGACACCATCGCGCCCACTGCCTCCACATCTCGCATATACCGCTGGTGCTCCGCCTCCGGCACCCCGTAGGAGGCCAAAGATACACCCACCGCGGTGAGCATCGCCAGAAACTTCGCTGACCACGTCCTCTCCGGCTTCCGCACCTTCCCCGTCCGCGCCGTTTCCCCTTTTCCACCTGCCAATTCCTGCAACACTGGCGGGACCGGCCTTTGCACCTCCTCCTTTTCCTCCTCCACCACGGCTAGTCATTTGTCACAATCCGCAGACCCGTGCGCCGCAGACTTGCACTTGCGGCACGCGTGAATAAACCCGCAATCCTTCCCTTTCTTACAACCCCGCGCGAGCTGAAAGAAGTCGCACACGCCATCCTTCCGGTCAGTTTTACCTTTCGCACCCTTGTCGCGGTGGTCGCGAGTACCTTTCGCACCTCGGCTGCCCTTGTCGTCTAACAGACGCCGGCTCGCCTCACCAAGCGTCTCCGGGAACGAGTACTGGAAACGGAAACCCAACTGAATCGGATCCCACGACTTCAGTCTCCCCGCGATAAAGTCATCACGCACCTGGGTGTCAAAGTCATACAGGTCTGCCCACGCGTACTGGTTGTCCAAACTCACAATCCACGAAATATAATGCAAGAAGGGTTCCCTTTCCTTTTCATCCTCAACACATTCCACCATTTTCATATTCTACGCAAGGAACTGGTCCTTGGGCAGTCGCGGAACCGCAACCGACTTCATCTCTCCTGAGACAGGGTCCGCAACAATCTGCGTCCTAAGCTTCGCGCAAGGCAGTTCGTGCAGCGCAAAGACGGAAGCTTCACCTTTTCCCGTTGCAGGCGCGTAGCCTGGCACCTTCTGCATCAAGAACGCGTCCATCTGTCGCTTCAGTTCATCCCGCGCGAGATCATCCGGTGAGATACCTGCACCCCCTTTACCTTTCTTGTTCGCCGGTTTCGGACCCGTCGCAACCTCCTCCGCACCCTCAAACAGTCCCGCGTCCGCCTGCTCCTCCTCTTCGTTCTCATCGTCGTCCTCCCGCGCCCGTTTGTCGCTGGTGCGGTATTCTGACGCAGACTGCTGCGGCACCTCCGGGAGTTTAAATCCCAGTTCTCCAACCAGGACCTCCACGCACTGCTCCGCTGCCTCCACCAGCGCTGCCACAAAAGCTGTTTGCTCCGTCGCCGGAGGTTTCACGATCGCCTTCTCAGTAACCTTCCCTCGCCCGTTTCGCACCGCGGGCGTAAAACCGCCAGGCAACAGCCCGAAGGTTAGCATCTCCACTGCGCTCTGCAAGTCCGCCGCCTCGAAGAAACGCAAACACCGGTCCAAACCTGGTGCCATTCCGTCGCACTTCTTCTCCACACCATGGCCCATCGCCAGAATCCGCGTTACCAGGCGCAGGTCCGAATACGCGGACTTCATAGCCTCTTCCGATCTCACACCCGCTGCTTCATTTGCTGTTGCCATTGTTGTTAAAGTTTAAAATTCTACGAGAACTTTTTTGAAAAAAAATCGAACTTTTTGAATTGGTAGACACGGAGCCCGAAGTTCTCGCAGAATGAAGTGAAGTGAACTGTCGCAGCTACTTCAAAAGCTCCGACAGTCTCTTCGTCTTCACGGGCTAAGCGAAGCGTCACCGAGGCTTGCATAGCCGAACATCTGTGTCGCATGCTCCGCATGGACACAGATCTTGCACAACCAATCAAAAAGCACATCTGTGTTCCGGCTCTGCCCGAACACAGATCTGACCCGACTGTCACGGTTCCCCCATGACACCGTAGCCAATCAGACAGCAGAGAAGTCGACTTCGCGGATTCCTCTCGGCTTCGCCTTGAGAAATCCCCCAGGAAGAAACCTGCAAAAAATTCACATGTCCTCGTCGAGCCTCGGGCTCATTTTTTGCAAGGCAGAAATTTCTCCCCCGTACTTCCAAAATAATTGAGAAATAAATTTCTCAATTATTTACACTCCTGAGCATGTTTGGAATGATGCATTGAACCTGCTCTCCCGATTCTTGCTGCCACGTGGTGTGTTGCATGCGATGCTGCTGGTGCGCCCACGCATGCAGGCCACCTCGGATTGCCCCAGCTTGAGTCCAGTCTGTGAGCATGGGGCATGGCGGGTCGCAGAGAGCCGGCATGGAAGAAGGGATGAGGGAAGATGGGCCTCAGGGCGGTGCGCTGGCAGCAGCGTCAGCGGTTCAAAGGTATTGAAGTAATGTTGAGACAGTCTGGGGTATGGGCAAGGCCTTGGCTCTTAAGAATGCGACTGCCTTGCAGATGCTGCAACTTAGACTCGAGCACGCCACACTGCATGGTATGCACTGCAGCACTGCATTGCCTCGCCAGCCGAGGTCTGTTCACCATCGCTTGTTGTGGATCCCTTCGTATCTGAAATCTTTCCTCCCACACCCCTTCCACTTCGCCAGCCCCATATTCTCCACCCCAAGCGCACCCGCAAAGCACGCAGATGACGAGTTCCTGGAGTTCCTGGACGCCACATTGGGTGATGGGGAATTCTTGTCACCAGAGGCAAGCTCGTGGAAATCGTACGCTCCTTACGGACCTTTCCTGTAGCTGTTTTTTATGACAACCGTTAATTCCACAGCTTGCTGAGCTTATCCCATCACCTGCGGATGACATCCTCACTCATACCCTAACATGTGGTTGCGTAAGCTATTGATAATCGGTGCATTGCTCGGTATTTAGTGCCTGCTACGAGGCTGAGATGAGGAGCTGTGGATCGATCATGTGCAGGTTCGAAATCTGATTTTGCCTGGCAAGCAGGGTTTATGTGATTTCAAATTGAATACCACATCCACTTTAAATACTGCGCGACCTGCTGTATGAACATGTTCTTCGTCCAATCCCCAACATGCCATAATTTCCCCTTGAAATTGGCAGCTTAGATGTGCATCAGTCACCATCACAGCTGAAAGATGAGTCATGCACGCTCTCTGGGTGAGCGGGCAAAGTGTGCTCGCCAAAGATGCCTGCGCACGATCATGCGAATCTGCCAGACGAATATGCAACTTACACGCCATCTACACATATGTATGAAACTTTAATGCAACGGTATGCAGTTTTCCGATTCCGGTTGATGTATACTTGCCCGGATTCCTTGTTATTCACCTTGTTCGCTGTTATTATTGGTCGTACATGCTTGGCCTTGCATGGATTTTCTCGAAATCCTGACCACCAGGCTGCCAGCGGAATCACATTCGGTTGCGCTATACGGTTGTATCCACTTGCTGGGAAATTAAAGCTGCTATAACCGGTGCTACTTAAGAATTACTGTGCTGTACCATAGTAATACGAATGCGTGTGCGACTAATTAATACTGTCAAGAATAATGCATTATATGAAATGGGTGCCTTATTACAATCCAGACTTTGCATACGCTGCTTATTTCTCCTTGTTTGAAAAAGACCCTAAAACATTTCGTGTTTGTGCTTGCGTGTGTGTGACACAAACAAACACACAACACACACTCTCTTGGTCATGTGGCAATGTGCCATGTTGTGTTTACGCCCTCCCCAAGGCCTGCACCACACAGACGGATACGCACAACGAGTGTGAGACATCCCACAAGGGCGCTCAGGTACCGTATCTTCATTATTGATTTTAAAATTAAATAATTGTTTTCCCCCAAAACTACCTATGTAAAAAATAACAAACAATTAATTGGTTTGCTCGATTCCCAGTGGTGGAAAAAAAAGTCAATTAATTAATTAATTGGTAGAGAGACACCCCACTAAAAGAAGAAACAACAAGGCCGTAATTAATTCGAATGTCGTCGAATGCTACCAACGAACAACAACCAACAATGACAAACCGGCAAAATAATGCTCGACCCGTCAAAATCGATATGTTGCCCCCCCCCCAAGCACACGACCTATAACCGTTTATCGTAGCTATTTACGAGTTATGGATTGTGGTTTGCACACAGTATTCTCTCTAGCTTGCCCAGAGGGCACGTCCCCCAAGGAAGTCGCCTTGGATCTCTCCGTGACGAATATGAAAGTTAGGCAGCTTTACTGGATTTGAGAGGTCTACGCTGATTTCAAGGCCAACGTTCCGGCGCGGACTGCCGGCTGGGTGGAGACACGCATACCAGATGACGCCACCCAGAACTTCTCCTAGCCTTGTAGGTAATAGTATTTGGGGCGCATGGGTAGTAGTGGCAATGGTGCGGTATTTCCGCGAGCTTATTGCTGGTGATCCCGAGGTGATCAGCAAAACGGAACCGTCCAGGATAATGTGGGTCACCAACAAGGCGGGGAGCACCCACCTGACATTTGCATCCACAAAATACACGGCCACAATCATGGCAATGAATGATAATAGTATGCTGATAATGATAAGAATAACAAGGCATCATTTACGCCGATAATAAGGACCATACCCATTGCACATATATTCTTTTGATACACCGTAGCAGATTCGGGGCGGACCTACTATCACTATAACTGACGACGACAAAGCCACCCGCCGTGTGCCTATAGCTAACCCGGTGATAACCGCAGAGGACCAGAGAAATACAACTATAGTATTGCTCATAAATTTGAGGGCAACGAAAAGCGGGCGTGGCATTGCCAAGACCGCCCGAACCGGTCGGTCGCACATGCGCACATGTCACTTCGGTTCCATAGAAGGTGTGGCAGTGCGCCAGGTGGTCGATGTGCTCCCATAAAGTGTGCGGGCAGCCGATGTTAATAAGCTGAGACGTTCACTGGGTAGAGATTCTCACGGGCTCGAGGTCTCAAGCAGCTCAAGTAGACTAGTAGACTAGTGACACTATAGCGGTGTCACATGCGACCCGACCATGTGACCAGTTCTCCTTTCGACCATTTCATGGACCCTGCATTAGAGAAGTGGGGCGCCCGTAGATCGTGCGATAAGGTGACTCACGAATGTTCTGAAACTGCCACATTGTAAATTCTGAAACATCGGAATTAATTTCAGCCAATTTTCATCGAAATTGGGGTGTTGTGGGGGGTCAATCTAGTGGCCATTCAGGGGGGTCATCGATGCATATCGACTGCCCACTATATGTCCCCAAAATTTCGATTTCAAATGTTACTTGGGAAAAAATCTTCCGCCCCCTCAGCATTGCCCCTTCAAAAGGGGCATTTGAGCTTGACGCGTGGTCTGCGCGCCAGGCGTGGTACTGCATTGCTCGACCCTCCCTTGTGAATTTTGACTTTGTAGTCGTCATTAGTATACTCCCTGCGCATTCTGAATTATTGGCAGTCGCATATAAGCAATACCCGTGCGTGTAGGGGGTGCATTTTCGAAACGCGTGCTCGAAATCGTCATAAACTACCCCGAGATTTACGAGCAAGACTATATGTAAAGTCAGGGAACAGGCGGCTGCAAGTTTGACATGGAGATCATAGACCGTGAATTTTTTGTTAATTTTGATTCCAAAATGAGCTTTTATTGTTTTATAAAACGATGAGTAAAATTAAACTGTTGTGTGGCACACATTGCGAAACACCACCTCCACGTCGGACCTCGTAGGTATGTTATGCAAAGCAAGGATTTGCTATTTTACCGACAAACCTACTTAACTTTTGTCTTTTCAGAAAAAGAGCTCGTTAGCAATCTGAAATCGGAATATCCCTCCATTCCAAGTTATCATTGAAACACTCAAACTGGAACGGCTCTGAATCCAAGGTATCATCAAAACTCTTATTCCAACCAACCAACATACTTACGCTCTTGTTTCCGGCATTATTCGCTGCACCGTTTGCAAATATTAAATATATTCAAAGCATACACCTATTAGTTGTAGGAAAGCTGTGCTAGTATTTCTTTCCAAACGTGCAAACAGTGTTGACAAGATTCCTCACGTAAACACCACACGCTACGCCTTGTTGGAAAGTTGTCCGCGGCGGACACACCATAACAACAGCCTTTTAGGGGAAAAGAGTTGGGACAACCTCTTGTGCTGAGGATACTCGTCGTCTATGAATGGCACAGTTGCTTCGAAAAGACTAACTGGTGCACCACGTCATGATGCTTTGCAAGGTAGCTCAACTCCCAAAAGTTAGAGGCATCTCACACACTCCGCAGTGCCCCTTCCACACCCTGCTTTGTGTGTAACGTCATCCACACCACAGACTATTGCTGACAACACTTGGGTTGCGGCGGGAGGTTGAAGCCAAATCATTTTCTCACAACCTGTTGCAAGGAAGCTATGTGTTAAGTCTATGCTCAGTGGAATCATTAAACTCGGGACCACCAACCCCCACACAAACCCTAAGCAGCACCGCAGACCCCCATGCAGCACGTGTGGGAAGTGTTACACATATCCGTTTCATACAAAACGGGAAACTATTACTCTTGTAGAAACAGGCCAGCAGTACGGAGTTTCATTTTTGTGAAACGACCGTGTGAATTATTCTACTGTTCGCGATTTTCGCGAGGTTTGATCGCTAATCTTCACGCAACTTCAAACCTTGATTTTGCTTGAAAGGATCGCAGTCCGAATGCGTTCAGCACAAATGATCATCCCAAGCATCAAGGCCACGAGGACAACATGCGTAGTACTTGGCGAGAATTTCTGAGCCGGCCTGCAAAACACACACAATATTGCGTGTTGCGTAAGTGACTGAAGTAGTTCATATCAACGCTGTATCAGCCGTAAAGAGTCACACGTATATATGACAGATTCAACGTAGGAACGGCGACGGTAGGTTGCTTTCATTGAAAACCTTATTTTAGGCACTGCTGACCACTCCAGCCGAACTCACTACAAATATGAAGTTTCCAGTATCTTTGCACGCTCACACCACACCAGCAGTGAAAGACGGACACTGGCTTGCTCACAGCAAAAAGTAGATCCACGAGTAAAGACGGACACTGGCTCACTCACAGCAAAAAGTAAATCCTTGATCAACAAACGCCGAGAAAAAGCGCACATCACAACAGTGGTTTGGATTATCCACTCAATATGTTAAGGAAATACGCACCCGAGTACACTCTCCAAGACAAGCCCAAGCTGGTGACAGTGAGGTTGGACAAACTTCCACACTTGGTTTCCCTTAACTTCTTTGCTCACCATGATAAAGGCTGAAACACAAACGATCAAGTAAAATACTTTTAGCAATATATATATATATATAGCTACAAAAGATGAAAGCCGCATTTTCGATCGTGAGCTACAACATATTTTTTCCGTGGTGTTTCACCTTTGAAGCCCTGCGTGAACTGGAATAGACATATCGAGGACAGCGCAATCAAGATTGATGGAGAGAAAATAAGCAGCAAGGGGTAGAAAGCTGCATTAACCATTTTGGCTACGGGTTAAATGTTTTGCGCAATGCGGTCGTGGCTGATTCTCCAAAAACCCCTTCAGGAAATGTGCAAAACTTTCAAGTGACGAGCAGAATGAAGTTGCTCGTGTGAACGCCTCATCACACCCGACCGGTAGGGGTGCCCAACTAAAGTTGAGCCGTCCAATGTTTTTAAATCGGGAACATCGGAAGGTCCGAAGAGATTCCTGGGGAGCGACAAAGCATCGTATTTTGATCTCTGGAATCGTACATGGACTGTCGGATTCGGAAAATTGCCACTGTTAAAAATAAACGGACCAGTTTAAGTTGTGCAGCTCGGCGCGGCGACCAGTGTCCGTGTCCATGTCCCCGCTCTCGTCTGTCCCCCCAGGCAGCCATACAATATAGGCGGGGGGACACTTATTACCACTGGACACTTATTACCACTGGACACTTATTACCACTGGACACTTATTACCACTGTGCACGTGGGTGATGCCTTGCGGCCATATAGCCCAAACCCCGTTAACCCAAGTTGACTTTTGAGTAAATTTGGAAGCCCGAACGCCCCATATATCGGTCGATGCTCGGATTCGCCTTATCTGGAGCGAAAACCCTGGAAATGGACTACCCGGAGTAGCTAAAAATACCCCCGCGGTTCTGGTATCGATAGCAGGCCTTTGTTTAACTCGACAAGAAGTTATAATTACTTTTTTTGGGTGTATGGAAGGTGTTTTTTTCTATGTGGCATGACGCGTATCGCGGTACAGTGCTTGAACTGGGGTGTGCAAGATCCGACCCTATATTACGTAATGATACATAAAGTTTGATGACACGGTACATCATTCCGATTGAAGCATCAAATGAAGTCTTTGACTTACTGGCACATGAAGTTCATTATGAAGAAATCATAGATGCATAATTCTCCAGCTCTATCATATTGTCTGAAGGGCACTGGCATAGGAGAATGATGGTTTTTTGAAATGTGAATAAGCTATTTTGTAAGCTTAAGACCATTACTTTGACGTCAACAGCCTGAGATGCTGATTGTCGGATTTCAAGAGCTGAAGGATTCGTTGAATGTATCAGCCTTGGTAGCATGTGTTTTGATTGATGAATTGTTAATCCACGGTTTTCCCCCACATCTAGAGAGGCTGGCGCACAAGTTGTTGTCAGTGTCTGAGGGGAAGCAGCTGAGCCAAAGGATTGTCAGGTGTGCCATTCAGGCATCGAATTCCATAACAGCAGAGCCGAGTGAGTGAGATCCGCCGCTCTAGCCATCTGCCCGTCATTCCTTCCAGGATCACGACAAGACACAAATCACCAAAGTCATGCACCAATGCACGCGTCAAATGTATAGTTGCACAGTTTGTGTCCGTATGCAGCGCCATCTCGAGGTAACGCAACAAGACAGCAACTCGAGACCAAAAACGGGCCCTCCTGTCTTCGGATATCTTGGGCATTCTCATATTTCCAGCTCCCTTGTGGTGAAGGAAGCAGCATGCCTGTGCCAAGCCGGGACGCTGCTCCTCGAAGCCGCACACCTGAGGCGAAGCTTACGAGACAATGACCTTTGACCTGTGGGGCGTCAACCCCTTATCAAATCCTGAACACTTGTTAAAACCGGAATAAATTTAACATGATGCAACTTAGGTGGGATTATGAGTTCCACAAAATCATATTGTCTACGTATGCTGACAGCATAACTGCCGCATATGGTCACGATAGGTCGTAGCTTCTATAACATTATGGCTTCTGAGTCAATATCCGCAACCGCATCAGCTTAGCATTCAGTCGCGACTGCAAGCTAAGATGGTGCGGTGTGAGATGGTTTCAACCACTTGCGGCTTTGCATATTAGGGGTTTTCGTGAGAATCGTCTCACGAAACTTGGCAGTGATATTGTTCATAGCAATATGAGTGCAGCCTCAAGAGCATATGGTAAGCCGTTGAGTATATTGAAGACGGTCGCGTGCTGGCATGATGCCTTTTGGGTTTGGGTTTCAATGTACCCAAACTTAAACATACCAAACAGCGAAGGGCTTCCCGTGAGTTCGAGCGCACGCAACTTTGCAAAATACATTGCTAAGATGTATATATTTCATATTTCTGAAGTGCAAGGTTTGCGATAGTTTGTGCGCGAAGTTGTCATATTATTTCTTTGACCCAGATTTATGAGTTTGAATATCACGCTAAAATCTGTGTCAAAGAAACAGTTATACCATTTTGCGCACAGACTTTCTTAGACCTTGTGCTTCGAATATATCAAAGATAAATATCCTGGCAATATTTCCACGCAGTTACGTGCGCTAGAAAGCACGGGAAGCCGTTTGCTGTTTAGCATGTATTGGGTTTGGGAACATTCGAACCCAAGCCCAATAGATCGGCCAAAGAAATAAATTGATGGTTTTGCTAACAAGTTATCTCAGGCCTTGAGCTTCTGAGAACTGAAAAATAAATATATATCTTGTCAATATTTGGGCATAGTTTCGCGCGCTACAATGCACGGGAAGTATTTTCCAGTTTCGCATGTATTGGGGTTGGGTACACTCGAGCACAAACCCAATAGATCTGCTAAAGAAATGAATTGATGGCTTCGTGCACAAGGCTTTTGAGGCCTTGGGCTTTTGGCGACTAAAAAACGCATACAGTATCTTAGTAATATTTTTGCAAAGTTACGTGCGCTGGAACTCACGGGAAGCCCTTTGCTGTTTGGCATGTTTGGGTTTGGGTACATGCAAACCCAAACCCAAACCTGCCTCATGATGTGCAGCACGCGTTTTGCGCATAGCTTACATCAGAGGTTGTGCGTTTGAGGGTGCACAAATATTGCTGTTAGCAATATTCGTGTCAAGTCTCGTGGACTAGAACGCACGAGAACCCCTCCGCTCTTTGAGTTTTCATGCGATGTGCATGAAAGTTATAAGGTCCTATCAGCTTAGCTCGCAGTCGCGACTGCAAACTGAGCTGATGCGGCCACGGATCGGCTCAGTCAAGAGCTCCAAAAGTTCCAAGGAGTCTAAATAATACATCTATGTGCGTTACTGTTGGAGAAGCCACTAGGACACAATTCGTCAATTTTTTTCACACAACTGTCGAGAGGCAAATCACGAAGTGAGGACACCCACATGACACGCGTATGCACCCGCGTCCGCTTGCTAAAGTGTTCCTCAATAGCTTACTCGTCTTCATCCGAATTCTAATATTGACATATTTCTCGGCCTTGCTTCCCTGAGCTAGCGAACTCCAGGGTTTCCTCCATGTCTTCCATGGCACTAGAGTGTGCCCGACAAACAGTATGCTTTTTTTTCCCCCGGTTAAAAATCGTTCAGGCGGCTCGCATGCATGGTGACATGTGACGTTTAATCTATTCCCGAATAAACTTTTTTTTCCTATTCCCCATTTTTTATTAATCTATTCCCGCATAAATATCCTACCGTAGATTTTTACGTCGGGGTTGAATTTGCAACCGCGATCGCCCCGTAGTCGTGGGCTTTGAGAACAACAACGTCAATATAATATATGCATAATCGAATGATGTCATGTTCAGACGGGTGCATTAACCGATCGTGCAACGTGACCCTCGGATCGATTCTCGGCCGTGCGAAGCGCGGCTTGTCTGAACTCTTGCTTGCAAGAGTACGCCAGTCGCCATATCGACATGCGACATCGTCGATCCTGCGACCGATTTCGATATGTCGTTTACAGTTTAGTGCGGCTGTCATCAGCGGGAGGACACTGCCGGCGCGGCGACCGCAATTCGACCTGCACCGCACCAGACCGACATCGTCATCGACGACATTGACATTGACGGCTCTCAGCTGGTCTTGCGTTGGAGCGGAATTCTCGTCGGTCGAGAGCTCTCACACTCACATTCACACCGCGCGATCGATTTCCGACGATGCTCCTTAAGAATATTAGAGGGCGCGGGTGCGACCATACTCAAAATGTCAGTATGGCATTCAGCATATAAAAAATTGTGTGTTTTAATGGAGAAATCGGCTGCACAAAAAACGGGAAGCAACGTCGACATGTTGCAAATCGATTTTGGGGCATAAGGTCGTCAAACAATTAGAGGGCGCGGGTGCGGCCATACTCAAATATTTTAGTAAGACATCCAGCATATCGAAATGACCGTATTTTTTAGATATGCACACCGTGGCGAAACTTAGTGGTACTGGGGGTGCCCATCTCTCTGGCTTCTCCATCCGACCTGGAAGGGACACCACCCAGACTCTTGGATGTATACGTGTGTGGGACAGCTAGGACCCCATGCACAGACTTCGGGTGCCCGTGAGTACTACAACGGCATCTTTCTTTGATGTGGACGAATCCTCTCTCTACGGTTTGAGGTCTGTCACCAACGCAAGTCCAAAATCATTCACACACACACTGAACGGCATGAGATCGGCCAACCAAAGCCAGCCCACCATCATCCCAGTGGATGCGAGAAGCAAATCAAGAGCAGGGAGGGGCCGTGACAAGTTACCACAAACTGATACATATTCCCAACCCAGATGCAAAGCAGCATGGAAATATGATACGATGTGACCGATCATCGCCCACTAATAGTTGGTCCCAGGGTTACGGAGTAAGCGGACCCTGCTGGCATCCCCCAGTGGCTCACGGTCGATGAATGGGACCCGTTGGTCCATGATTATGCCATGCATGCAGTCACAGAACATTCACGCGCACACACACACAATTGATTGGGTCGATTGGCGGAGGTGAGCCGGCTTCAGAGACACAGCAGCAGTGCGCCGGCAGGGCAGCCGCAGAAGGGCTCAGGTGGCCCAGTGAGGCTCAGGGAGCAGAGGGGCGGTCCTGCGCGCGAGCTTGGTGGTGGAGATATGTCTCGCGCAGCTCGGAGGGCAGGGATGAGTCGGCTTCAGGCACAAGCCAGCAGTGTGCTGGCGTTGCGGATGCAGATGGGCTCGGGTGGCTCGGCGAGGCTTAGGGGGTCCCACACAAGTGCACAAATCATATCATAGCATCTAAATGTACACTTTTGTCCATGTTGCAATCGAGATTGTAAATGACATAAACTTTTGTGAAGAGGCACTGGTTGCTTAAAATTCAAAAAGTGAGCGACGGTTGAAGACCCCCCTACATACATAATCCCTCTGGCTCGATCACGTTCCCCTCGATGGGCCAGAATCTCTCAGGGCCTCGGATTAACTTTGGATGAGCCTGTGAGGACGCAGAGAGAAAGCATATATCGAAAGCCAAAAAGGTTTGCACTATAGAACTTTGCGCATCCACCATCCCACTACACGCATCAATACGCTGTGACAGCTGATGAATATCATCGGTGGTTCTCACTTCCTTACTAAGCCCTTAATTGGTGCAAGTACTGGTTCTTCCCAGTGATTAATATAAGTTGTAAGAACTTGTTTTACTGCGTACCGCTGCTATTGAGCGGCAAATCCCGTCCTTTAGTGTGATCCCGTTATGATGTGTTCATAATTACGCATCAGTGCGCATGTGATGTATCCGGACAATAAATTCGAACTTGACTGTACTTACTCCTCCACAGAACCATACCCTCCGCCAGAGGGGGTGGACAAGTTGAAGGTGTCATTCACGCCTAGCTGCACTGTGTCACAGCTGTCGAGATCCACGATGTCTCCTGCACTCATCCCGGGTATTTCCTTGAGCTGCACTCATCCCGGGTATTTCCTTGAGCTGCACTCATCCCGGGTATTTCCTTGAGCTGCACTCTCTGCTACGCTCAGGGACCAAAGGTATCCACAATGTACATTTACAGCATTTCCCAGCTCGGCTTGTGGGACACTTCAAGGCGCTCCAGGCAAGTCACCCAAAAAGCCGGCGGTCGGCGCGGCAGTCAGCGCATCTTACCCAAAAGGCCGGCAGTCGGCGCAGCACTCAGCGCATCTTACCCAAAAGGCCGGCGGTCGGTGCAGCAGTC
>LGRX02033554.1:0-44573 GCA_001247695.2 Cymbomonas tetramitiformis
GCCACGACAATCTTACACCTGGTGCGCCAAAATGTTCGTACACGTGCCAAGAAGCTCCCACTCCTCGCGTGCCAAGACGATCTTACACCTGACGCGCCAAGACTTATCTTACACCTGGCGCGCCAAGACTTATCATACACCTAGCGCGCCAAGACTTATCGTACACCTGGCTACCAAGACTTATCTTACACCTGGCACGCCAAGACTTATCTTACACCTCGCGTGCCAAGACTTATCTTACACCTCGCGTGCCAAGACTTATCTTACACCTCGCGTGCCAAGACAACCCACTCCTCGCATGCCAAGACTGTCTGTCTCACACTCAGTGGAATGCCAACACAGTCTCACACCCGTGGCGTGCCAACACAGTCTCACACTCGGTGGCGTTCCAAGACGGGTCCTACACCTCATGTGCCAAGACGATTTCTCACATCGCGTGCCAAGACGATCTCACACATCGCTTGCCAAGACAATTTTTAAGCCTAGCACGCCAAGACGATACTGCGCCTCGTGCATCAAGATATTATACCTCAAGCTCCAAGATGATGTTGGCACCTCGTGCAACACAGCGCTGCTGTTGCGCTTGAAGCGTCACGGGGATCTGACCCGCTTGTTGCTTGCATGGCATCCTTTGTGGCCTCCGCTGTGAACTCTGCCCGACAGGCCTTGAGGCTGTGTTGCACTTGACCAGCGAGAGCTGCTGAAGTATTGTGCACGCGGGAGTGGTGCAGGGCCGGCTTGGCCAGCAGCGCATCAGCCTGCTCGAGTACGCGGGGATCAAGTGGTGCATCATGGATGACGCGTGGGAGGACTCCTTCGATGAGCTTATCTCCTTCAAGCTGTACAACGGCCATTCGGACGTGTTCCTGCAGGCTGCCGAGTTCCCGGCCTCGACGGAGCTCCGCCAGTGGGTAGAACAGCAGCGCGAGCTGTACAAGGCGGGCAAGCTCCCTAGTCAGGGGGTGGAGCGCCTCGAGCTTCTGGAGGTGGACCTTGATCCGGTGCCGGAAGACTGGCCCCACCGGCTCAGCCAGCTTCGCGCGTATAAGCAATATTTTGGGGACTGCAACATCCCAAAAGGCGAGTGCTCTTCTTGCTTCTTGCTTGCCACTCTACAAGCGTGGGAGAGCTGCGAGCGCACTGCACACAAGCCCCCATGCCTGTCCATTGAACAGAGCTGCAAAAGTTGCCCACAGCTTTTGGCCTCTCTTTCCAAACGGCCAAGTGGCAAGCACCGCCCACATCAGCTCCTCTCTCTCTGGGCGAGTATCATTGCGCTTATGTGCCCATCAGCTGTTCTGCTGCCTGTGACAACGGATAGGGAAGGATGGCAACGAGAGATGCTACCGGGGGCAGGTGTGGGGGGAACAGCGGGCGCAGCCGATTTCGGCACCCAGCCAGTTTGTGCCTCTTGCCACTCGAGTGAACGCTGGGGACTGCGCTCGTGGAGTTGAGTGGCCCTCTTGCGATGCTGGGGATTATTCCGCGCCTAGTTTTCGGGATGGCCACCTCTGCAGGACTCAGTGAGCGCGGATGGGGGAGGTGGGCATCGCACAGGCTGGCAGCCGGAGCCGACACTGGCAGCCTGGTTGCAGCAGCAGCGCGAGTTGCATGAGAGTGGGCAGCTCTCAGGTGCCTCCCCCTCTGCAGCTGCTTCTTCCGCGGCCGAAGTGCACCCCACACTTCCGCCACCACTCCTCCGCAGCCCCTCACACATCGCTCACAGAAGCTTGCCACGGATTATTTCAGGATCTTTACGAGAGCTCGTTTTTGTGCCAGATGTGCTCTCTCCCATCCACATCTCGACCTCGCGATGCACCGAGGCAACCTCCTCGTGTTGCCACCGCCTCACTCCTCTGTGTGAAGGCCCCTGACAAATTGCTTCGCCACGGTGTACATCTCATCTCGAAGATGTGGACTGTGGCGTGTAGATGACACAATCTTTTCATCTGGACTGTGGCGTGTAGATGACACAATCCTGTCATCTGGACTGCAGCGTGTAGATGACACAATCTGTCATCTGGACTGTGGCGTGTAGATGACACAATCCTGTCATCTGACTGCGGCGTGTAGATGACACAATCCTGTCATCTGGACTGCGGCGTGTAGATGACACAATCCTGTCATCTGGACTGCGGCGTGTAGATGACACAATCCTGTCATCTGGACTGCGGCGTGTAGATGACACAATCCTGTCATCTGGACTGCGGCGTGTAGATGACACAATCCTGTCATCTGGACTGCGGCGTGTAGATGACACAATCCTGTCATCTAGATGCCAAGACTGATGATTGGGTGCGCAAGCAGCAGATAGCGATGCTGAGCTGCGCTGCGGAAGCACCCCAACGCGCCCGGTGGCATGCTTGTGGAGTGGTCGCATAGTGTGAACCTGGGCATGCTAAGAGACTCACGTCGCCGTGCGGGCTGCTGGGTGATGACAGCAAAATGGATGGCAAAGCTGGAGGAGGCGGGAGTTGAGTGGGAGTCTGATTCAAAGAAATCTAGTTCAAAGAAGTCTAATTCAAAGAAACCGCCAAAGAAATCTAGTTCACGGGCGCGGGACAAGCCCAAGAAGAGAAAGCAGGCTGCGGTAGCAGCAACTGTGGTGAGCGCGCCACTTTCTGATCTTCCTTCCTGCACTCCATGCCTGCCTGTGCGGGTGACGCGTGACACAGAACGGGAAGCCAGGGCGAGGCAGCGGGTGGGGTTTCCGAAGCAGATTGGACTGGCAGGTGCCTCGATAGCCTTGCCATTTCAGTCAGCCAGTTTCGGTGCGCATGTGCCGCCCTGAAGTCGCCCTGGAAGTGTGCAGGGAGCTGACGGCAGGGGGTGGGGACTGCACAGCCGGGCGACCCCGAGTGGGAAATGCAATTCCAGGCGCTGCTGAAGTTCAAGGAGGAGAATGGGAACCTCAACGTGCCTTTGAGGTGCCTTGCCACCATCTTCGTTGCATTGCTCTCCGGCACACGCTGCATCCCAACCTGCCGCTGGGAGAGGCTTATCCTGGAGTTCACAGCTGGACTGACTGCGGTTTCCTCTCACTGCATCGGAGATCGATCAGAGCCTGCTCCACTCCGATCTGCACACTCATCACTTGCTGGATCTCTACCTAGAGAGCCTGTCAGGGAGACATCTGTCTTCCTCCTTCCATGCGTCATGCTTGCTGACCCAATGGTCAACCGCGCTGAGCCATATGACAAGATGGATGATAAATTTGGTTGGGCATGCGGGGTGCAGGTCAGGAGATGATGGTGCGTTGTTGCCGCTCGCTGCGTGGATGCTTGCACAGCGGCAGCTGAAACGAAAGGGCGAGCTTGCTGCAGAGAGAGAGCTGCGCCTCACACAAATGGGTGCGTATACATAAAGCTACATGATAATTTTGAGGGGAGTTGTGCAGCTCGGATGATTTACCTGTATGATAGACGAGGTTTGGAAAGCAGGTTGTACCATGCGGTCTTGTGGATGGGCCTGAAGGCGACTAGCAAAAGCGACTAGCTAATTCATGTTGCCAGCAGCCTGAGCGTGCTTAATGTTTCAATGGATGTGAAGCAGGTTTTGACTGGGTGACTCGAAGATCCAAGGCAAAGACAAACAATGCGGTCAGCAGTAAAGCTGCTAGAGCTTGATACTCCAGGGTCTGCAACACTTTCGTATGCATATCATCTCGAGGAGGCATCGGGGAATGTAGCAGAGATGAACGGATGCTGCTGCACGCAGTTTTAGAATGTTAGCCGGATTGCTGAAAAGTTGCAGTCCAAGATCCTTTGGTCATGGGATGCAGGTCAGAGCGTGGCGACTGATCAGAAGGCAGGGCAAATACAAACTGCTGCTGGTGTACAATACATCGTGCAACATTGCCGATAATACCGATGTGCAATTGATTATGCTGAGACCCAATCGTTGAATTATTATAAGCTGGGACACTGCTGGCACTTCGTTGGATGCCACTGTGTACGGGTATTTTAAATATACCTCAAGTTTTGGGTTCATGCTGCTCATATGAGCAACTTTTGTTTGGCACTTGCCATTGGTGGGTTGTCTTGTTATTCAAGAGCCCCCCCGTCCCGTGTATGGTCATATGCGATACTTTTACTATTTCTTAACGAAGAAGTCTAACATTTCAGAAGTCTAAAGTTGATCACAACAGAAAACAAAGGTTTGGAAAGCAGGTTGTACCATGCGGTCTTGTGGATGGGCCTGAAGGCGACTAGCAAAAGCGACTAGCTAATTCATGTTGCCAGCAGCCTGAGCGTGCTTAATGTTTCAATGGATGTGAAACAGGTTTTGACTGGGTGACTCGAAGATCCAAGGCAAAGACAAACAATGCGGTCAGCAGTAAAGCTGCTAGAGCTTGATACTCCAGGGTCTGCAACACTTTCGTATGCATATCATCTCGAGGAGGCATCGGGGAATGTAGCAGAGATGAACGGATGCTGCTGCACGCAGTTTTAGAATGTTAGCCGGATTGCTGAAAAGTTGCAGTCCAAGATCCTTTGGTCATGGGATGCAGGTCAGAGCGTGGCGACTGATCAGAAGGCAGGGCAAATACAAACTGCTGCTGGTGTACAATACATCGTGCAACATTGCCGATAATACCGATGTGCAATTGATTATGCTGAGACCCAATCGTTGAATTATTATAAGCTGGGACACTGCTGGCACTTCGTTGGATGCCACTGTGTACGGGTATTTTAAATATACCTCAAGTTTTGGGTTCATGCTGCTCATATGAGCAACTTTTGTTTGGCACTTGCCATTGGTGGGTTGTCTTGTTATTCAAGAGCCCCCCGTCCCGTGTATGGTCATATGCGATACTTTTACTATTTCTTAACGAAGAAGTCTCACATTTCAGAAGTCTAAAGTTGATCACAACAGAAAACATAAATTTATGTACGTAACGTCCGGAAAAAAACAACTTTCAGTGTGCTAGAAAGCCTATATCCCGTGTGGAATCGAATTCGAATTCTGTGTGAACCTTCACCCTAGACAGGAACAATTTATTTGACTTGCCGGACTCGTTCTGTAACACTTAACTCTACAAGGAAGCTAATCTCTGCGAAGCGCTGATCAATCATATACACCGGACCTAACGGATAATTAATCAGATACCTCGAACAAATAGGTTACATGGCAAACTAATGTACACCATTTGAAATGATTTCGGGAAATTCAAAATTCATCGCCACAAACACGAAATGGCAAGTACAACTGAGTAATGGCTTCAATTTATATGATATCGACGAGATTCGGGCTTGTCCTTTGGATTAACAGTTGCACGACGACGAAGTGTGCAACCGTTTGCCCAAGCATCGGTGTAAAATGCATGGCGGCCATGTCCATCAATGCAAATGAACTTATAATTGCAAGAAGCAAACAACACAAGCAAGAGTCTAAAGTGTACATAAAAAAATATGCGTCTTTACTTTAACTAATGAACCTAAACTACCACTGGGAATCTAACATCCACATCGGTGCAGCAACTTTCGCTTCTTCGCAGCACGTTCAGCATTCGACGTATTCCTAAGTCTTCTACGCGCAACCGCTGCGTCAGCCACGTTGTACCACCCCTTCTGCCTGGGGTGGCACGAGCCAGACTCTTCATCGGACGACGAATCTACAATCAAGCGAGCGCTAGATGCCTCTGAAGAATCGGAACTCGCCGATGCACAGGAACCCTCGGAGGCATCCATGATGTGCCGGGGCACTAGACTAATATACTCAGAAGTTGTTTGTGTTTGAACATGTAAAGGTACAATATTCTTATTGCAATATATCACTGGAACAGGGCCAGATTAATTAGGTGCTAACGTTCGTTGCGATCTGAGTTCTGAAGGCCGTACACTTCTCAAGTGTTCCATTTAACTCTGTAACACGGCAACTCGGTCAACCGACCCGACTACCCGGTATCATGTCACGATGCACCGTTCGATTCTGACCCGATCATATCTCGATCTGATACGATGTAACACCTTAGACTCGGATGTCTCGTAGACAGGCAGACCCGATGACGGTCATACCGTACTGCCATACTACTGTACTGCCATACTGGCATACTGTCATACTGTCATCCCCCAGACATCTGATACTCATTCTCACCGTAATTTTAAGCCCGACTTTACTGTCACCTCGTCAACCCCTGATTACTCTTGGCAACACGCATCGGCTCAAGTATGCTGGTTTACGCCGTGCCTCCGGGCACAACTCTCCCCCCCTTAGGAGTGCTCTACTACTTCCTGGGATTACTCCGCCAAGGTACCTATCTAAGTTCCAGTTCTCTGCCTCCTCTGCGATCTCGCGGATTTTCAAGAGAGCGTCGTGAGTGCCTGGGATGCGCTCCATAATCGCCTTCTCCTCCCAATCATGTGGTTTGGAGACAACTAAGTTGATGAACCGGAGGCGGCGCATCACTTTTGTTGAGCATCTCAGGCCCCGTCGGTAAGTGGAGAGCATCGATAAGTTGGTCATCTCCATACAGTTCGGGACCCTGCAAGCAAGGAAGTTGACGGAGGCCATACGGGTCTCCAAGCGGGCGAAATACTCGGCCGCAGATTCATCTTGCGCCTGCTTCACTGCTATAGCCTCCCCGTGGACGTTCTCCAGATAACCCTGTGTGAAGGAGCACTTCGCAACATCACTGAAGTACACGTCAAGTTGCGTATAACGTTGGTGCCAACCGCTTTCGGACCCGAAGATGCCTGCTGCTCGCCCCAGGAATCTTATCTGTTGGTCTTGGAGGGCGTGCTCCTTGAAGCTCCACAATAGACTGGGCACACTCGCTTGGGAATCGGAGACTGAGGGCGTACAGCTAGGGGTAGTCATCGCTTCGACCGCAATGGCTTCCTGAAAGAGTTTCCGTACCGGGTTCGAGTAGTGCTCCAGCTGTGTAAGTAGACCGTCTTTGTCAGTCGATTTAGTGTCGGCTGCAGAAAGGGGGGATCTGCTCACGCTCTTGATCAGTTTCGACACCATCGCTTTGACCTTGTGCTCCTGGCGGATCTCGTCTGATGAGGCCCGCAAGTAGATACCCTGGGGCACTGGAACGATCCCCAGTACGAACAGAGATGTACCGGGGGAAAGGGTGGGATTCCCTCTCCCAGGGCGAGGGAATCGACCGAATGGTGCTGAGGGTAGGGGTCTTGAGATTGGAGCGGGAGTGTGGTTTGGCGCTGGAGCGGACTGTGCTGAGGAGAGGGGTGGTGCGGGAAGCGGTAGAGGCGTTGGGAAGGGCATGGGGGTAGGTGGTTGTGCGGCTGCCGCGCTCATGCACCTGTATCAGTCGGAGTTACATATTTCAGACCAAGCTGCAAGGCCATCTTGGTCGAAATGCTGCGTATTCGATTCCCGGGCAGTAGGTGGTATCCACTCCCAGATCGGCTGCCCCATGCTCGATGTCCGCACGTTCGCCGCAGAGGAATCCCCCATCGCTAGGTCCATGGCACCACGGTCCACCATGCGAATCCAGGTCTCCACACGAGGATTGGTGAGTGGCAGGGGTGCGTGATGCAGACGTTCTCCCATGCGAGCGTATGCCGTGAGCGGCGCCCCGATCAAGTAGGTGCATGATTCGAAAGAGGGTGGAGTCGCCTTGTGCCCCAGCTCGACGACGTGTATCCCACGGTAAGGTGACCATCGCAGGACCTCGTTCCTCCGACGGCTGGTGAACTTATAACGAGCCACCGTCATGCGTAACAAACAGTGCTCGGACTTCAGGGTAATGAGGGCACGAGGGTTCCGGTCCTGGCTCCGGAGCGGGATCGGCAGGTGGATTTGGGGCTGAGTTGTTGGGTAGGTCAGGGGTCGGGTCACCGGATGGGTCTGGGGCTGGGTCTCCCGGATTAGGGTCCCTGGATCCAGAATCGACTGATGGGGGGAGCGGACCGGCTGGAGGGTGAGTTGATTCCAGGTCGGCGGGGGTATCGCCGTTGCCATCCACCACGACGGTTTTCACTGACTGTCGCCGACGCGTCACAATCATACAGTAATCACTCACCTTTAAGAAAACCCGCCGATAAGAAACCAGCCAGCCTTTCAGGGGGGGGGTACGCAAGTTGGTGAGAATCGCTGACTGGTTTTTTTGAGCTATGAAATAGTCGAAAATAAGAAATATGGGTGCTGGCGCCGCAGGCGGAAAATTTTGAAAATGCCGCCTTTTTAAGGGTTTATCATTGGACTTTTAAGAAAATTGCTGGCTGATTGAAAGAAAATACTTGCTAATTCTTACCGATTCCATAGGACGCTGGCGCTGGCGGGGGGGGGTACGCAAGTTGGTGGAATTAGCTGGCTGACCCCAAATCTCTGGTTTTCTTAAAGGTGAGTGATTACTGTATTGGGAAGGTTCCTTATTATAATGGCCCCGTCAGGGTCACCGGGGTTGACTGACGAATCAGGCAGGGCGGCTTCGTCAGTAACGGTTGCAAGGGAAGTTGAAGTTGCGTCCATGTTCCGAGCTGCCACGCGGTTCGTCGCTAGGGCTCCCTGTGCACTGCTCTGGGGATCGCCTGTGGTCATCTGCTGTGCTGGTGCAGCCAGGGCGAGAGCGTCGTGAACAGGGGTCATTCCTCTTCTAGCAACCATCGCCGGGATATCGAGGGCCTGATCTGCCGCGATAACTTCTCGTCGGATTTGGTCACTTCTGATGCTTGAGTCAGAATCCGAGCCAGATATGTGCGTAGCTCTTCGTCTGCGCTCCGCCCGTGCGCGCGTGCTGCGGCTGCCCCCAGATTCTGTGCTGGCATAGGCGTCGGTGCCGGACTCTGGATCAGAGGGGTCAGGGCCGTCCGAGTGATGTGGAATGTTTCTGCCGTGGGTCGTGGGACCGGAGGATGTTCGTCTAGCGCGTCGTCCTCTGCGGTTCTCCACAGCTGCTGGTGCTCTAGGAAGATGAGGGATTAGAAGTTGAGAGGTTCCAGGAGCAGAGTGAGAGACTCAAGTATTGGAGGAAGGCATTTCCTCTATCCTCAAGACTGAGGGGCACGGCTAGCAGTGGGTCAGGCAACGAGGCTGCACTGGTGTTGACAAATCCATGTTGGAACGGGGTAAGGTCAGCCGCCGGCTCCCTGAGAGGTTGCCATAGGAGGTACCCATGGCTGTGACTGTGGTGGTTGTCGCTGCTGCTGTAACTGATGCTGCTCCAGCTGTTGTTGCATCCACTGCTGTTGCTGTTGCTGATGCTCATACCACTGTTGCTGCTGAAACTGCTGGTGGAAAGACGAAGGATAAGTTCCAGTTGTGTGGTGTGTCCCCAGAGTAAACGGCACCGGGGTCATCCCCCCAGTGAGGGCTGGTTGGGGTAGCACCCAATTGATGCCATTGTTTCCAGACAGCTTGAGCAGGAGTACCATCCGGTAGCGTGCGAGGTTGAGATACGGTGGTATAGGGCATGGAGGTTCCTAATTGTGGAACGGAGTAAGCAGAAGGTGGAAGAGTAGTGATGGTGGGCGAAGGGAGTGGGTATGGGTCATACACCGTTGTTGACTCTGAGCTCGGGTGTGACATTGCCGTTCTAGTTTTCCTCGTTCTCTGTCTGGAACCAGGGAGGGGAATTAGGTGAGTATGGAGGAGAGGATTGCGAGTCGGAGTCGGAGGGGCTAGCTGAGGGAAGGTTGGGATGGGCAGGCGCGAGGAATATCCCGTTGCTGTCCGGGGTTGGAGATGGAACTTGAAAGAAGTAGACTTGGAAAGTGGGGTTGTGATATACGTATCGATGAGTGGGGTCTATGGCCATACAGAGTTTTCACTGTTTGCTAAGTGGAATTTTGGTGGTGAGGACATTTGTTAAGGTCTGTGGGAGGAGGTTTTGAGGTCATATGGGGTCTGAGAGGGAGGTTTTTGGTGGTGGAACGTGATGGGGTAGAGGTTGGGTGTTGCTGGAAGGTGGCTAAAAGTGCTGAAAAGTGCTGTTTTGGCCGTTTTTGCCACTTTTAAGGCTCTATAACTAACGTCATGGCTGGAATGAGGCTATGATAGACCCGGATATCGGAATACACTGCCCAAAATAGGTCGGATATGGCCTCCCCAGAAGTTTCAACCTACATCTTGCCAGACATGTTTGGGTCGAAGTTCAGTTTTGAGCCCCGATACTTAAGGAATGTGTATACTGCTTTTTTGTGATGTTTGGGAACGTTGTTGAGCTTCCTTCTTCGAAAAGAAATGCTTTTTTAGACGTAAAAGTTGCGCCCAAGTTCCCCAAAGTGCAGCTCTCCCCCTGTAGTATACCGTGAGTTATCGCAGGTCCGTGGGCGAGTTGCGCAGGGGCGGACTCGCAGCACACTGATACCAATTGTGCCGGGGCACTAGACTAATATACTCAGAAGTTGTTTTTGTTTGAACATGTAAAGGTACAATATTCTTATTGCATTATATCACTGGAACAGGGCCAGATTAATTAGGTGCTAACGTTCGTTACGATCCGAGTTCTGAAGGCCGTGCACTTCTCAAGTGTTCCATTTAACTCTGTAACACGGCAACTCGGTCAACCGACCCGACTACCCGATATCATGTCACGATGCACCGTTCGATTCTGACCCGATCATATCTCGATCTGATACGATGTAACACCTTAGACTCGGATGTCTCGTAGACAGGCAGACCCGATGACGGTCATACCGTACTGTCATACTCCTGTACTGTCATACTGGCATCCCCCAGACACCCCCCTACATTCTGGGAAAATCAGAAGACGTCTAGAAGACGTCTTCTGAACGTCTTATAGACGTCTTCGTAGACATGATGTCTTCTGGTTTCTAGGAGACGTCTTCGGGGTGGAAACGTCTTCTGGAAACCAGAAGACACTCTTCGGGGAAGACGTACCGAAGATGTGCGGAATGCCTTCCGGATTTCGGAAGACATCTTCCCGGAAGACATGCAAAGGGCAGTTTTCCCGGAAGATACACGGAAGATGTTCCGAATGTCTTCTGGACCAGAATACATTCTGACATGTGTTATCGACACATATGTGATGATTATGCAATTTGGCCACATAGCTACTTCATACCGCACGTACACTCATCGCGTAATCACAGAAGACATTCAGAAGGCGCACGGAAGACATGCGGAAGACATTCCAGGTATCTTCCTAACAGCTTCAGGGTTGTCAGCATGCTCTGTTGCTATGATACATAATATACGGCTAAGTTAATTGATAGGTCTATCTACACATACATGTACGATTGCATCTATTCAACATACAGACCACTTAGTACGATGCCCGGCGTATTATCATGATCGCCTCTTGCGTCTTGCACCTTTCGGTCGTGAACCATCATCGTCGATGCACTCGAAAAAGTCAGCCTTTAAATCAAATACCACCGCCGTCTTCATCACATGATGTTTCTTGATTACAACTTGGTGCTCAATTTGAGCCGCCAGGATGAATGGATCAGTAGTGTCCCAATGTGTCTCGGGATCATCCGGGTCGTATGTGTACACCACCTTTGCGGTACTGTCCGGCCCGTACTTCGAGTTTAGCTTGGCAAACCGTTTTGTCGTCGCTTTGTTGAATTCAGGGAACCACTTTCCCTTCACAAGAATGTACTCTTTCGCGGCCAAGTCGACCTTGTAGATGCTATCTACCATGGCGTACCTGCGAGTTGGAGCCACAATACTCTATAGTAAGAATCCCCGAAGATGTCGAGAAGACACGCAGAAGACATTCGGTACATATTCTGCGCACATTCACCAAAACGGAATGCACGGACGCACCGGTCAGTCTCGATTTCCTCGCCTTTGATGTTTTCTCCAGAGAAAAAGGCTCGGAAGTAACGTTGACAAGTTTTCTTCGTCTTGTCCTGAGCTGCCGAGCGATAGCAAACTCCTCGAACCACGACCGAGCCGAAAGATTGACACACGTGAGGAGGCCCTTCGACGAGTGCCGCTTCATTCTCCGTGAATGGTCTCCCCAGCAGGGAAGATATCTTCCGTTGAGCTGGTACGGCCCCAAATCAAAATTTCTTTCGGTCCGCCATCGGTCCGCCCGGTCCAAACTACAAAATGCCCGCGAAAACTTTAATCTTAAGTATGGGAAAATGCAAAAATCGCAAAATTTTCATCAAAATTTTAGAAGTTTGCGCCAAATTGGTTCGGCCCCAAAGCAATTTCTCTTTCGGCCCCCCTTCGGCCCGGGCCTCATTTTGGCGACTCAGTTCGGCCCGGGGCCGGCCAATCGGGGTAAGATATCTTCCCTGCTCCCCAGCCAGACCTTGGGGTCGCTACCGTGCATATGCAGCGGCACATCCATCAGGCGAGACGCTCCGGCTCGTGCGCCAATACGTCTCCGAACCATATGGTTTTCCCTGCGAATGTATACGTGCACAGTGTCAGGACATGTATTTACCGAAGACGTGTGGAGGGTGCCTAGAAGATATATGAAACGTCTTCCAGGCACCTTATTATGGGTTTCATTTCTTACTTACCTCTTGCAGTAGGTGACGTGGTCGTCGAAATTTGCCTTCAACTTGCGGTATTGGGGCACGTTGCCATGCATCCACAGCTCCAGCGCTTTCGTTTCAGCGCGGGAGAGTACATGGCGCTTGCCTTGTGTTCTCAAAACCACGGTGTTCGGCGCCCTCAACGGTGCGGTGGCCAAGATGGCTACTGCCCCGCAGTCCTTGTGGTAGGACCAAATCGACGATTTGGTCCTACCACGAGGACCATTGTTCCGATAATTTAATTGGCTATCTCCCGTGATTTGTGGTGTCTAACCAATGAAAGGTGGTATATATAGGTCCTATATTAATTTATTTGAACGCTGGTTTGGCCTATATCCATCCCATATATCCATGACGAACGCATTTCAAACCTCTACACTCAAATTTTTCAAAACGGATTTTTTGGAACATTCAAAATGTGGCAAAGTAGTGACTCGTCTTCAATAATTTTTTACCAATCATATATCAACACTACACCTGCGCGGATACCATCAAATTGAACCTATACATATGTCCCAATCATATTTGGGCGGTAGGCCCGGTTGGAATGCATATATTGGCGTTGGCTCGTTGGCTTCCCCTCTAATATATTGGCTCGTTGGTTTCCCCCCTAAAACAGTGGTCACGCGAGCTGACCAGCCAGCCATCATAATTGCTTGCTAGAGGGCATATATCGCAAGGTTGGTGTGTGCGGCACATTAAATCTTCAAGTATATATGTATTGCGAATTTCTGAAAGTCTAACATCATCCAAATATCTTATTTTTCGACTGGCGTGTACACTTTAGAATGGATGAATGCCAATTTCTAAAGTCCGAATTTCACTAAATTCGGAATTTGCATTGTGTTGAACATGCGCCATGCTGAAATAGAGCGGAAATGGTGATGAGGGTGCGAAGTAACCAGTTCAGTTATCTTATTTGGTCATAAACCCCTACAAATTTAGAACCTTGTGTTTACCTTGTGTTTCGAGCCAAGTAGGGCCCTACTTGGGCAATGTCGGCAGTAAAATGGCAAAACCGGCCCAAATCGGGTGAAATTAAGTTTCCGATAGTTTGTTTTTTACTGTAGATATCGATGGTTTGGGTCGATGTAAGACATATGGAGCGAAGTTTTGGGTGGAATGGCTTTGGTAACCTCACTTTTTGAGGCCTCAAAGTTGTGCTACTCGGTACCTGCCCTGTACTTGGGGCTGTACCTGGGCTGTACTTGAAAACATTGGAAAAAATATTTTCAGAATCTGTTTTTTTGGGCTATTACGCTTATTTAGTCCTTACTATGGACAGTCTCCAAAGATTTAACTGAAAAAACATTTTACACTTCCTGTTACAGCACCTCAAAGTTAGGTCAGTATGGGCATTGGGTAGGTAAGGGGTAAGTAGGGGGCAATACCTACCCTGTACCTGGGCTGTACCTGGGCTGTACTTGAAAACATTGGGAAAAATATATTTTTAGAATCTGTTTTTTTTTTGGCTATTACGCTTATTTAGTCCTTACTATGGACAGTCTCCAAAGATGTACATGGCAATGTCTGATCCTCAGTACTTGAGTATAGATGCATGATAGGTAGGGCCCTACTTACCCTTGTTTATGTCTAAACATGGCCATACTTACCCTGTACTTGAGTATAGATACATGATAGGTAGGGCCCTACTTACCCTTGTTTATGTATAAACATGGCCATACCAGACTAGTACTTGAGTATAGATACATGATAGGTAGGGCCCTACTTACCCTTGTTTATGTATAAGCATGGCCTTACCTGACTAGTACTTGAGTATAGATACATGATAGGTAGGGCCCTACTTACCCTTGTTTATGTATAAACATGGCCTTACCTGACTAGTACCTGAGTATAGATACATGATAGGTAGGGCCCTACTTACCCTTGTTTATGTATAAACATGGCCATTTCCGATCAGTACCTGAGCATAGATACATGATAGGTAGGGCCATACTTACCCTTGTTTATGTATATACACAAACTGATGCTATCTATTTACACTACACAAATGCCATGTCGTACTGCAGGCCTAAGTACTTAGCAAGCTCGTCCTCGCTAGGATTTTCATCCTGGACATTCTGCTTGAAGAAATCTGCTCGAGGGTCAAGAACCACCGCAGTTTGCATGCGAGGATGCTTCACAATTACTACTTGCGACGCGATCTGATCTGCGGACTTGAGGACGATGGTCCTCGACTTGAAGCGTCAATTGGCCGCATTCCTCGACACCGCCGAGTCCGGACCGGCTCCGCGGGGATTTACTCCTCGCGCGGACAAGCCGGACCGCCGCAATAAGACGCGTTTCGCGGCCTCGCCCCTCCCCAAGGGGGGGAATTGGTCGCAGTCCATCTCCAAGAAGGTGGCATTCCATCGCGACACCGGGGCGACCGTGCCATACTGCCAAAATCAGGTGTGCGCGAAGGGCAAGGCGCGGCATTGGCATCGGGACTGCCCGAACGGGGGCCGGACCGGGCTCTCGGCCTACAGTAATACTGCATATTTAAGAGAACAGGGATATGCGGTCAGCCGGCCTCATCGGAAAAAGTGAACCCCCAACACGCCAGCGGCGCTTAACGAAGCGCGATCCAATAAGGTCAGCGATAGTCAGGTTTGTTCCTTATTTGCGACCATACAGTAAAGACCGGTATATAAGAAGCCGTGGAAATTTTGCCAGCGGCTGGCTTCTTAATCGACGGTCATGGATTTGCCTTTGCCAGCGTGGGCACGTTTCTTAATTTGGAAAAATCCTGACCATCGGAAATCCAAATCCAGCGTGTGCCGCTTCTTAAATCGGCAAAATTTTCTGATTCCAGATTCGCCAACGTGATCCAGCGCTCAGCTTCTAATCTTGGGGGTCCAACTTCTGACTGTCGACCAGCGTCGAAGTTCTTAATTTCGGCTTTTAAAACCCAGAAACCGACACACAGACTTGTAGACCCAGCGGTGACTTCTTATTTCAGGTGTATTTCTTGGAGCTCACAGAGCTCTTGTAGGATGGATCCAGCAGTGAAGGCTTCTTTGCAGCAATTGAAGCAGCTGCTAGACCGCGGTGAAATTAGCAGTTCCGACTTCAAAGCCGAGAAAAGCAAGCTATTGTCACTCGCGGGCGGATTTGTATACGCCCTGACAAACGCGATTCAATCCGAGTTAAAAGAGCTGGCAGAATTTTTAGCGCTTGAAATATTAGACACCTCTGAGTATGTCGCACAGAAGCGCAACGTTTTGGACGGAACAGTGTCCAAGACACAGGACATTCCAGCACTCAACAGTGATGCTCAGCAGTCAGAGATTACTTTCGAAGTCGAGACGCATAAGACCGCCCACAACCGATACCATGCCGCTTGATGCATACGTAATGAGAATACTTATTGTGTACCTTCAGTACTGCATATGCATTGTGCTTGTAATCATCCAAAACTTCTCAAGTGTATTGAACCTTAATAATGGTTGCATTCTTCGAAGTATATATATACATATATACATATAATATATATATATATCGATACGTTGTATACGATTAATTGAGAACGAGTTCACTGGATCGATATTCATGATACGGCTTCTTAAATCGATCATTTTAATGTAGCCTCTTCTCGAAATTCCAGCGGTATAGCTTCTTAAAATGGCATTTTTTCTATCGCCATCCGTTTTTTTTCCAGCGGCTGGCTTCTTAGCCGGCTTCTTAATTTTTGGACAAAAAGCCAGCGGCTGGCTTCTTATAGCCGAGCTTCTTATATACCGGTCTTTACTGTACCATATTTAATACATGGTTTAACATGGTTTCCCAACCATATTTTCTCATCTAGCCAGCTCCCGTTCTCTTATTTGGACCCATTCTCTTAACGATTTGAAAAGGCTTAGGGTCATCGTTAAAAACGCGACCCCCAAACGTGGCCGGTCTCTTATCGTCGATTCTCTTAAAAGTGAGGTATTACTGTACGCTTTCGCTGAGGAGGCCGAGAACTCGGTGTTGGCCGCAAAATTTCAACATGCCATCGACCACGACGACGCCGAAGAGTTCGACGCCCTTTGCATGCTCGCAGGCGGGAAGCCGGACATCTTCGCCGACCTCTCCGCGTGCTCGTTCTGCGAGGAATACGGTGAGGCCCTCGTGTCCGCCGTCACCGAGTTCTCCGAGTTGGCGCGCGCGGTGGGAGATTCGACATTCAACATCAACACCTTCGCTGCCGACCTGCCGGTGGTGTCGGAGCCGCCCGCACACTCCCCGCCCGCGTCCGTTGAGTCCGAAGGGGAATGGACCGGTCCGCCGAACCCCTTCTGCCCTCCCGTCACCCGCACGTTCGCCGATTTCATTGGGAGCACGGGGGTTGCATTGGTGCCCGACGAGCCGGCCCCGAGCATGAATTTGCTCTCCGTGGTTGAGGGGCCGGGACGCGAGATGGACTACAAGCCCGCGACTTACGCCACGAGCGACGATGGCGACGAGGTCGACTCGGTGGCACTGCCGCGGCCGCGGTACGGCTGCGGGAACGGCGTTCCGGGGTTCGCGAGGTCTCTCCTCACTTCCTCCTTGGTGTGCGCACTCTTTGTAATTTGTGCCGCCGCCGCACCGCACGCCGTTGCCGGTGTCGGTGGTGCCGGTGCGCGCACATGCACGGGTCCACCGGTCGGTGGTGCTACGTGGGCTGACTCGGCAGTCCCGGCTACGGAGGCTTCGACAACTGACGTGGTTCATGACATGCCGTGTGCTATTCCGCCTCGTCGCCACCGGCGGGAGCAGAGACGGCAGGGCCTCTATATGGCTCCGATGCCGTGGCATCCCGGGCCGCCGCCGCCTGCCGAGTTGTTTGAGGACGGTCCTCCGCTGTCGCCGGCGTCGTCTTCAGATGACGAGGCCCCACCGTCGGGCAGCACTTGGCAGCACCCCGGTGCAGTGCAGCCTCCTGTGATCGAGAATTCGTCAATTTCTTCTACGAATGATTCACCACCGGCCCCGGGGGCCGGCAACTGCTTCACAATCACGCTGCTCCGAGCCGGACCGCCAGCTCCGAAGACCTCTAGTGGCTGAGATTGGTCACGCCGTGCCTGCTAGAGATTAGCTATGGTGTAGCTTCCTAGATGTGCAGAAGAGCTCTCTGGATTTGAGATGTGTTTAGGGTTTTGGAAAATTAACAGCAGTATCTGACAATCTTTGCTGTGCACTGGGACCGCCCTGACCAAGAGTACAGGCCCCCAGTTGTGCTACGGTTTCCTCCTGAAGTTGAGTAGGGAGTTTGTTGCTTCGTTTCGCTACTAGCTCCGGTCACCACCCTAGGTGGTGTGCTGGATTTGACACTGTGACACTCAAAACTGTCACATGTCACTTCCTGTGGTAGGCTGGGTGACCGTCACCAGTAGACGGGAAACACCCGTTAGGTATTTATGTCAAGGTATGTCTTACGCAAGGTCGACTTTACACAAAACTTCCGAAAATATTTTTATTCGATAAACATGTCGCTCAAAGCAATCTAAACATATTGCGTACTCCGGGTATGCAATTGACCCAGGCGTTGAAAAGTTATGGTCGATACCGCTCAGTCATCTCCCATACTTAACCATACATAAGCGGAAACTTAAATCGCTTATATCTCACGATCTAGAAAATCAGAAGTTTTGTGTAAAGTCGACCTCGCGTAAGACATACCTTGATGTATGCCTCTGATTTATCTATCTCACTTTTACCGTTCTGATTCCGTAACCCTTAACTCAGGGTTTATCTCAACAGTTAGATATATATTACCGCCGAACCATATATCTACCACTTTTGTCGGCTTCTGCAGCCAAGCCGCCTTGACAAATATGTACTCGCATTGGTTGAGTCATCGTCCCTTGGCCATGCCGCGAGGATGGCGAAAAGTCCATTTCTGAACATCACCAAATATTCGTGGGCTTTTAGCTTCATTGCGTTTCCGTCTGAAGACAGTTTCAACAATTTCCATTGACCCGCTCCCCATTCCCGTGGAAAGCCGACTTCCTCTCGGCGCTGGCGCGCGCGGCGCCGGCGCGCTCGGCGCCGGCGCACTCGGCAGGTAGGGCCCTACCCGGTCAAACCGCTTTTGCCCACGTACGTAACCTGTACCATCATAAGTATGGTGTAAACATGGCCCTATCTGAGCAGTGTCTACAGCCGAGATGGTGAAACACGGCCTTGGTAGCACATGTTTTACCTTGTTTTACTGCCAACATTGGGCCAAGACGTACATAAAACGGACCATGTTTGATCAATGTCCAAAAACACGTGGCAAACTTGGCCATTTTTGGGCAATGTTGGCAGTAAAACAAGGTAAACCACCTTGTGTTGCGCCGCGGAAGATGTTTACCTTGTACCTGAGTAGAAATGCCCAGGCATGGCCCGGTTCGAACAGCATTCACACGAACACAAGGTAGACATCTTCCGCGGCGCACATAGCCCAAATTTTCATGAAAAAAACAAGTTGAGATCAAAAGAAAGGGGCTTGCTCGCAAAATACGATGGTGAAAACGGCTTGCTCAAATATTCTATGGGCCATTCAGGAATGGTCCAGAAGTGGGAAACCCTTGAAAAAAATATGCACAAAAGAAAGCGCAACAGAAAAAACATGGGTCCCATGACCCGGAATCGCCACTCGCGCAGGTTCAGATCGCCGACCGTTCGCGGACAGGTTCAGACCGTTCAGATCGCGGCGTTCGAAAATCGAGAGTCTTCAGTTTATCCCAGAAGATGCCAGGCGATTACACATTACTCGAGTGATGACACAAAAGACAACGTCGCGCGATCGGGTGAGAGACACGGCATCGATAGCTCGATATCTGATAGCACGTTGACATGCGACATGAGGTAGTTGTCAGGCACTGCCTGTCTTGACAATGCGCACGTTGGCGAACTTGTTCGCCGACGTGTCATTGTCAAGACAGGCAGTGCCTGACAACTAACTTGTCTTGCGTTGATCCCCTACTAACCCAAAGATCGACAGTTCATTAGCTATCCACGAGCGCCGCTTGACAATGTTGAGCAGTGCTTGACAATGTTTGTGATAGACGTTGCCCTTTATCGTCGTCCATTTAGTCAAATTAATTTTGAACTCTACCGTCGATCCCCAGCCTGTTTTCCGCTCGATGCACTCGATCTGCGGAAGGTATAAATCGTTTGCGCAAGATGTACCTACAATATAATCAAGTATTTCACGTTTCCCCATCCAAGGTACAAATTATACAGTTTTCCCACCACTTAATTTTTACTCAGATTATTTCACTATACAGTCCTCCCACCACTGTATTTATACTCGATACTGAATTTCACTATACAGTAGCATACTGAATTTCAATACAGGAATTATTTCAGACTATTACAGGAATTCACTATATTTCAATACAGGATTCAAATTCAGTAGCATACCTGAACTTCACTATGCAGTCCTATACAGTATGCTACTGAATTTCACTATACAGTCTTCCCACCATTGAATTTATACCAAGATTATTTCACTTTTTCCCACCACTGATTTCATATGTAAGTTTCCAATTTCGAATTTTAAGTTTTGAAGGTGATGGCCGATCGAACGTGATGACCGATTTTGAAAGAGCTGGCAGAGTATTTCGCGTCGCGCCATTGGTGTGTATAATTTCTGTTGCAGCCCACATCCACATCCACATCGCATCGGCGTCTTTGATGACAGTGTCACCAACTTTCATTTATATGTGAGCTTTGCGGCATTGCGGGCTTCGCAATCTAAATATAGCATAGTGTGACAGGCTGACGACGTTTAGCGCCCGCAGAAGGAGATGTATGTATGATATGTATGTATGTATGTATGTATGTATAATTTCTGTTGCAGCCCATACAGGCGTTTTTTATGATGGTGTCACCAACTTTCATTCCGGGAGCTTTGCGGGCTTCGCAATGTAAATGGAATGCTAAAAGAATAGTGTTACTGTCGCTGATGCCGCTTCCCACAGATTGTATAATTCCTGTTGCAGCTCATACAGGCGTCTTTGATGACAGTGTCACTAACTTTCATTCTGGGAGCTTTGCGGGCTTCACAATAATAGAATAGTGTGACAGACGCCGTCTTGCGTCACGCCGAAGACTCCATATATAGGTGTATGATTCCTGTTACAGCGAAGTTGTGAATTGCCTTTTATTAATCCTGAAGGCATTAACCTGTATTTTAATATTTCGCATATGATTTTACATAATATCACGTCATCATTTTTATTACGTAATATAATGTCATCATCGAATTTCGATGCGCGCGATCCATTATTCATTACAGTGGCTGTTCCCATTATGACGCACTTTTTGGATCGTTCCTCAGGACGAGCTCGATAATTCGATATGCGCGCGCAAACGGTCGAGATGTCACCTTGTCAGTCAAGATGAGTTCCCAAAAAACCGAATTTAAAAATATTAAAATCTCGAGCTTCCACAACCCTGCGCATTGGTGGAGGGTCGATACTGCTGTTCCCATTATGACGCAACGCCTTAATATGAGATTTGTTATGAAACAAACTGATCGTTCGGTGCTAGTGTATAAATATACGGAAAATCTTGATTTGCACCCAAACGTCGTGCCCAAATGAAAATTTTGACCATCCCATGATATATAAATGGGGGTATTTTATATATCGCGCTGGGTCCGCGACGCCAACTCGAATATCATTGGGAGATAATATATGCAGTGTATACAAAACCAAGCTTCGAATCGACAAAAATCAGGGGGAAACACGCTGTAAACAATTGTTTTTTTCGTTACCCGTCCTTTTCTAGCTCCGTTCCGTCATATCGAATATATCACGCGTTTGAACGCTATTTCATGGAATCGCGCGCTATTTTTTCGAGTATTTTACTGGACAGCAAGAGAATTTACATTTGTATACAAAATTCATTTACACCCAAGTTTTATATATCGCGCGATTGGACGATTGAGTGAATTCCCTTGTTTTTATTGCGAAATCGAAGATTCTACTGTCTTAGAATATGGAGTTTGTAATGAAAATCTGAAGTGCGTCATAATGGGAACACGTCATAATGGGAACAGCCACTGTATCCCTTTGCGTGTTTTATAAAGGTTTTACTATTTCTCAGTTTTCATCATCAGGCGCCCGCGTGGCGCAGTGGCTGAGCGTGTGGTGTGAGGTGCGGTTGGTGTGGGATGCGGCAGCTACCTGGATCGAAGCTAGCTGGGAGCGGAGCAAATGCAGTCGTGGAGCAGTGGTATAGGCGCCTCGGTGGGCCGCCCCGGAGAGCCGGGGGGGTCGCCGGGGCGCGGGCGTGGGCGAGGCAGAGGAGATGACCTGGTACACAACGTTAACATTTATGCTTCTCAGGATATTTTCTCAAATAAATTATTTTATTATATTCGAAATTCGAAAATTCTATTTTGTATATTTTCATTTTGTATATTTTTATATTTTGCTTTTTTATTTCCTGTATAAAATTATATAGCACGGCTTGACAAGAACCCTTGTCCGCAGACGTGTCATCCGAGTTGGACCAACCAGAAATTAGCATTTTAGGCAACGGCAGACAAGAGGTAGATTGCCGTTGCCTGGGTTGACAATGAGCACGTCGGCCAACTTGTTGGCCGACGTGTCATTGTCAACCCAGGCAACGGGTGACATCTAACTTGTCTGCCGTTGATCTCCTACTGACTTTCAGATCGACAGTTCATTAGCTATCCACATAGTATGGCATTCCACAAAATTGTCAACCCTTGCCTCAACATTGTCAACCATGCCCCTTAATCGTCGTCCATTTATTCAAATTACTTTGAACTATACCGTCGATCCCCAGCCTGTTTTCCGCTTCTCGACTAACTTGATATGCGGCAGGTATAAATCGTTTACGCAAGATTTACCTACAATATAAACAAGTATTTCACGTTTTCCCATCCAAGGTACAAATTATACAGTCTTCCCACCTCCTAATTTTTACTCAGATTATTTCACTATACAGTCCTCCCACCACTGTATTTATACTCGATACTGAATTTCACTATACAGTAGTATACTGAATTACAGGAATTTCAGGACTATTTATACAAGAATTCACTATAGGAATTTCAATACAGGATTCAAATTCAGTAGCATACCTGGACTTCACTATGCAGTCCTATACAGTATGCTACTGAATTTCACTATACAGTCTTCCCACCATTGAATTTATACCAAGATTATTTCACTTTTTCCCACCACTGATTTCATATGTACGTTTCCAATTTCGAATTTTAAGTTTTGAAGGTGATGATGATGGCCGATCGAACGTGATGACCGATTTTGAAAGAGCTGGCAGAGTATTTCGCGTCGCGCCATTGGTGTGTATAATTTCTGTTGCAGCCCACATCCACATCGCATCGGCGTCTTTGATGACAGTGTCACCAACTTTCATTTATATGTGAGCTTTGCGGCATTGCGGGCTTCGCAATCTAAATATAGCATAGTGTGACAGGCTGACGACGTTTAGCGCCCGCAGAAGGATATGTATGTATGTATGTATAATTTCTGTTGCAGCCCATACAGGCGTTTTTTATGATGGTGTCACCAACTTTCATTCCGGGAGCTTTGCGGGCTTCGCAATGTAAATGGAATGCTAAAAGAATAGTGTTACTGTCGCTGATGCCGCTTCCCACAGATTGTATAATTCCTGTTGCAGCTCATACAGGCGTCTTTGATGACAGTGTCACTAACTTTCATTCTGGGAGCTTTGCGGGCTTCACAATAATAGAATAGTGTGACAGACGCCGTCTTGCGTCACGCCGAAGATTCCATATATAGGTGTATGATTCCTGTTACAGCGAAGTTGTGAATTGCCTTTTATTAATCCTGAAGGCATTAACCTGTATTTTAATATTTCGTATATGATTTTACAAAATATCGCGTCATCATATTTATTACGTAATATTATGTCATCATCGAATATCGATGCGCGCGATCCATTATTCATTATCCCTTTGCGTGTTTTATAAAGGTTTTACTAATTCTCGGTTTTCATCATCAGGCGCCCGCGTGGCGCAGTGGCTGGGCGTGTGGTGTGGGGTGCGGTTGGTGAGGGATGCGGCAGGTACCTGGATCGAAGCTAGCTGGGAGCGGAGCACATGCAGCAGTGGAGCAGCGGTATAGGCGCCTCGGTGGGCCGCCCCGGAGAGCCGGGGGGGTCGCCGGGGCGTGGGCGAGGGAGGGGAGCTGGGCTGGAACACAACGTTAACATTTATGCTCCTCAGGATATTTTCTCAAATAAATTATTATATTATATTCGAAATTCGAAAATTCTATTTTGTATATTTTCATTTTGTATATTTTCATATTGTTATATTTTGCTTTTTTATTTCCTGTATAAAATTATATAGCACGGCTTGACAAGAACCCTTGTCCGCAGACGTGTCATCCGAGTTGGACCAACCAGAAATTAGCATTTTAGGCAACGGCAGACAAGCGACATTGCGATAGCCGATGGCAGAGGTGACCGCGTGTCACCGTAGACGTCATGTCATGTCACCATACTTGTACGGTGCACAGTTCGAGTTGTCAGTCACGGTACTTGTAAACGTTGGAGTTCGAAATTCCTCCTCTTCTCGTTGACCATCTGTACAGTGCAGTGCCTGTCTGCACTGTACAAAATTCTGCTTGCGCTTTTGCTTTTGTTTCCATGCGTTGCTTCTGAATTCATTCTTGCTTTTTCATATTTTCTCCTGCGTGCAAGTACTAGTGCCGTAGTGTTTTTTACGCGCAGATGTAGTTAGATCTGCGCGTATTGAACGTTTACATGGGGTGAACGGGAGATTTTTCCCGCTAGTCCTTTGGACTAGATTTGGTTGGTTCGAATCCAACTCACCCCCTCTAAACTTTCACTCTCCTTAACTTTCTTCTTATTTTTTCCCCCTTTTTCCCTCGTTACTAACCTCTTTTTCGTTGGCGCTATTTTTCAGATTGACTCGTGAGTTGGACCGGCGAAAACGCGATTCAACCCACGAACGACTCCATCGCCTTCGACTTCTATTCTCCTTTGACCCCTTGTCTTTGAATAGTTTTCGTTTGCGTGCTTGTTTTTTTTCCCCAGATTTACTAACGATTGGTTCCTTGTCCTTTGATATAGGATGGCTGAAAATTTATGAGGAGCAAGGCACGTGCTCATCAACGACGCCAACACTCGCGTTGTAGATTGTAGATAGGCTTATTGTTTGTATTTTACGAAATAGTTTTCAAGTAGGATTTGAAATAGTAATGTAGTGAATATTTAGGGAGTAGATTAGAAAATATAGTACTTACGCGATATTGGTTTGTATTAACTGTATTGCATAATGTATTCATTTGTGCGTTAGAACCCATGCTTGTTTGCATTCGCGTGTCCTATCGTATTGAGCATGTAGTTACGTAGCGAGTAAAAAATAGTTTCGAATAGCAATTGCTATTGCCTTGTCGCATTTTCACATATCACATGCATACTTTTCAAAGCACGAAAGCATCAACCAGGAGGTATAGTACATCCCAACTTGCGGTATGCATACTAAGTTTCAATATGTTGTGCATGCAACATATTGAAACTTAGTATGCAACGCATACATAGCATATCCAATATGTGTGTGTTAAAGCATATCATTAATATGTGTTTGTTATTCGTTGAAAGACCGAATATCTAGGTAGATATGGCCATGTTTACATCGTATTCGATATGCGGTAGATATATACATGGCCATGTTTGATCAGTACTTGAGAATAAACACATGATAGGTAAGGCCATACTTACCCTTGTTTATGTATAAACATGGCCATGTTTGATCATTACTTGAGAATAAACACATGATAGGTAAGGCCAAACTTACCCTTGTTTATGTATAAACATGGCCATACTTACCTTGTACTTGGATATAGATACATGATAGGTAGGGCCCTACTTACCCTTGTTTATGTATAAACATGGCCATACTTACCTTGTACTTGAGTACAGATACATGATAGGTAGGGCCCTACTTACCTTGTTTATGTATAAACATGGCCATACTTACCTTGTATCTACCCAATGTCTAAGTGATTCATGCATTCACGTGCGTACGTATGGTGCGTTAGACATTGGGTAGGTACAAGGTAAGTAAGGGGTAAGTAAGGCCAAAAACCACGACCAAACATGGCCCTACTTGGGTAGTGTTGCGCCGCGGAAAAACTGACTAAACATGGTCCTACCTACCTTGTGTCTGAAGCCATCCAGACACAAGGTAGATACAAGGCAAACATGGTCCTACCTACGATTCCTAAATTTGTAGGGAACTCAATATGTATAACCATGAGCATCACCGTGAGCCCCCCATGTGACTCCTAATACTCAAAATAACGGTGGTCCTTGTGGTAGGACCACCATTTTCATCAAGCTTTTGGTGAAATTACACCCCTAAAGCGTGTCGTTCAACCACACACCTAAAGTCTCATGGGGGCCGCCGCTATAAGAAATAAAATTCATTTAACTCATAAATATCATGTGCAAATGTTGCCTGTGCCTCAAATAGTCGATTTAGTGATCGAAACCGCAATTGCCCATTGGTCCTTGTGGTAGGACCATGAATTTGGGTAGTAGCCAAAGAACGGCAGCACGGGTGGCCGGGTGGGATTGGTGGTTGCCTCCCGCCGGCGACGAAGTACCAAGATTAACCCTCGCACCACATGTACCATCCGGTACCGCCCGAAGCCTTGCATAACACTCTGAACCGGATATGCATTGTTCTTCACCCACCTTCAAATCTTCCCGTTGAATGATTCGAACACGTACATTCATGTCCCCCGTATTGGACCATGCATGAGGAGTTGGTCGGGGAAGTGGGAAAGCAAATGCGTGTTGATGACCAGCCAGTCAGGTGAGCCATCGCGCTCGAGTGACTTGAAGAACTCAGCCACCAGATTTTGAAGCTTAGGAACATCCTGCAAAATCGCCAAATAAAAGGTAATTAAGGAAGACGTGTGGAATGTACTCGGAACGTATTCGGGATGTCTTCCATATGTCTTCCGTACCTTACAGTCTACAAGCTCCGAAGTGAGCTCTCTCGTTATGACCGTCAACTGCCCGATCAAGTCTTCAAGCATTTTTTCGAGTAACCCTCGTCTCTATCCCAAGACGCTAGCACGCTCATGATTCCCGCTTGTAGCATTTTCAACGCCTCGTGACACTTGAGCATCTTCGGTCCGGTGTTCGTGCCGTTCGGACGCAACATCTTCTTAAGGCCTTGCCCCCATGACCTTCCCAACGAGAGCTCCGTCGTGAACTTCAATAATATGCGCCACGTACCTTACATTGTCATATAATGCATATATCCAATGCATTTGTACAAGGCACCATACCATTTTTGGGTTGCAACTCTTGAAGGACGGTGATAAATACCTCTGATCTTTTCATATTTTTTATGCAATCGAATTTGGCGTCTGACAAGCTTGTCAACCTACCAATTTGAAGCCTAACATAATATCCAATCATGCGCAAAAGATTGTGCACGTTTTCGATACATATTGGTTCATATATACACCTTGAAGTTTGGGTTTGGGGTTGAAACCCTATCTTTTTGCTAAATTTCGCACCTTATTTCTAGAAGGGAATCTGCCCTTGATGTGCAAATACGAGTGAGGATATACTAGAATTTTTATCCTGTACGTAAAAGTATTATTCCAGATATATATGATGAATTTTTGAACGCTTTACATAACTGAAAGACGGGCTGATATGACTTGTATGCATCGGCAAAGTTAAAGAGGTGCGGGGGGTTTTATCACCGATTTTGAGGAATTCTCATATTGCTTCTATGTGTGGACTTAGTGAGCTATATTTGCGGGCATATTATGGGTTTCCAAGGTAGCGCTAATTATATATATCATAAACAGGTCCCAAATATGTTAGGTTTGGGCGCTATACGCATTCTAAAGCCATTTGATGAGTGAACGAAGCACCGCCCTTTCCGGTCCTTGTGATAGAACCGGTCATTTTAATTAATTTCAAGCGATGCTACCCCCACTAGTTCCACCATCTCCCCACATGCTCAAATCGAGTATACCGCCCAAACCACGTTCAAGATAAATTCTTTGACACCTAAAAATGATGCTCAAGCACTCATATATCAAGTATATCTAAAAAACGCACTTGCTAGCCCGAATTCACTACGGTCCGTGTCATAGGACCGGACCGTCGGGCAGTAGCCATAATTAATTAGCAATAATCAAGATTGTTATATTTGTTAAAATTGAAGGGAAAATGCGAAAGTGCAATTTTACATATGTCATTTTGCTCTACGTTAGATTTCCAAATTTTCAATCTCAGCTAATTTTGATCTACGTTAGTTTTCTGATTTCAGTTTTTGGAATGCTTGATTTCAGATTTTTTACATTTGTCATTTTGCTCTAAGTTAGATTTCCGATTTCCAATTTTGGCTAATTTTGCTCTATGTTGGATGTCAGTTTTCAGTTTTTGGAATGCTCGATTTCGGACTTTTGCATTTGTCATTTTGCTCTATGTTAGATTTTCAAAATTTCAATTTTGGCTGATTTTGCTCTACGTTAGATTTCAGGTTTCAGTTTTTTGAATGCTTGATTTCAGATTTTACAAACCAATTTCAGATTTTTATATGTGTCATTTTGCTCCACATTAGATTTCCGATTTTCAGTTTTGGCTGATTTTGCTCTACGGTGGATTTCACATTTCAGTTTTGGAATGCTTGATTTCAGATTCTGCTCTTGTCATTTTGCTCTACGTTAGATTTCCAAATTTCATCGGTCGATATGCAGCCGACATATCAGCCGATATGCACCCTATATATCAGCCGATATGCATCCCATACATCAGCCCATATATCAACCGATATGCACCCTATATACCAGCCGATATATCAGCCGATATGCAGCCCATATATCAGCCGATATGCAGCCCATATATCAGAAAAGTTGCGGAAGACGCTCAGAAGACGTTCAGAAGGCGCGCGGAAGACACGCAGAAGACATCTCCCCGACATCTTACCGACGTCTTCTTAGATGTGCTTGCGGAAGATACCCTAGATATCTTCTGTACATCTTCCGGACATCTTCGGGGAAGACATGTCTTCCTGAACCCAGAAGAGGTGCGGAAGACACGCGGAAGACACGCGGAAGACAGTTCCCGACATCTTCCGGACGTCTTCTTGACTGTGCTTGCGGAAGATACCCCAGATACCTTCTGTGCATCTTCCAGACGTCGTTGAGGAAGACATGTCTTCTGGAGATCTTCTACTTGTAGAAGACACGCCGACGTTCCACCGAATGTCTTCTGAGTCCTCTTCTAAATTTAGGTAGACATTAGAAGACGCGTAGAAGACCCTCAAAAAAGTAAGGAAGACGCCTAGAAGAGGACTCAGAAGACATTCGGTGGAACGTCGGCGTGTCTTCTACAAGTTTCTGATTTCCAGAAGACATGTCTTCCTCAAAGACATCTCTGGAGGGTAACAAGATGCACAAAAGGTATCTGGGGTGTCTTCCGTATGTTTTTTTTTTGTTTTTATGCTTTTTTTTTGGAAAAAGCTTTAAAAAATCGCGAAAAATCGCGAAAAAAAACATATAAGGTGCACAATATTGGGCACAATTGTATGGTGTAGGTAGAAGTGCAAAACAAAACAAGTGGTTTGTTCGGGAGAGGGGCAAACGTACCAAGTTACTAAGTTAAAACGGCCGACGAATTTGGTAGAAGAAACTGCTCTTGTTTTAGAGCACCATCCCTCCTAGCAACGGTCGAACAGTCGATCACGCGCGCAGCTAGGGGCAGGCGTAACAGCTGTGCACCTTCAAATATCACGCTTCCAGTAGGAAGAGTCACATTTTTTCTTTTTCTTTTTTTCGCGCGCAGTGAGTCGCGTGAGACGTGATGACTGCACGATACCGCGGATAGCAAACCCGGAAAATCTGCCAGCGCTGCGCTGCGCTGGTGTGGCGCTGGCGTGTGGTCGCGGTCGTGGTCAGGCGTCATCGTCAGCTAGCATTAGCATCGCATCGCATCGCATCGCATCGCATCGCATCGCATCGCATCGCATCGCATCGCATCGCATCGTCAGGCCCAGCGCAGGGGAGTGAGCACGAGCACCGCACCGCACCGCACATCGACATGACCGTTCGAGTTTGAATTTTATTTAACGTTGAAGTGAAATTTGCATCTACCACTTTTACACCTGCATCCAACTCAATTCCACCGCAGCCTCGTTTTCCGCGGACTGCTGCTGGGTGAAGTGGTCCTTTTAAAATAGTTCGTCTAACAGAAAAACGTTGCACAACGCAATACTTCAATAGTGATTGCGGGTGCTTTTCGTGCCTTGGTTTTTTTACGCGCACTTCGGCGTGCTTAGCGTCTAATTGAGGTGTGAACGAGACACGTGTTCTCGCTCGTCCTTTGGACGAGATGATGTTGGTTCGATTCCAACTCACACCACTAGGCCTTTTTGTTTTCCTTCGGTAATCTTGTATTCGTCTCGTACTATTTTTGCGCTTTACCAACCTTTTGGTTTTGCGTTGCGCTTTGTTTTTCAGATCGGCTGAAAATGGCCTAGTCCAAAAGGTAAATTTTCAGTCCAACCTCAACACCACAAGTAAAGGTATTTGCTCTATCATCCCCTAGTGTCACACCTAGAAAATACTGCCTTTATGCGTTGTGTTTTTCCGCTTTACTAACCTTTGGTTTTGAGTTGCGCTTTGTTTTTCAGATCGGCTGAAAATGAGCAAGTGGGAAAAGCGCATTTTCAGCCCATCGCCCACAACTAGAAGAGTAAAGGTACTTACCTTACCCTTCCTAGGATTTTGTGCTTGTATTCATTGTGTGTTTTCACTCTACTAAGTGTTGGTATGTTGGTGTGCGTTGTTTTTCAGATCGGTTAAAAACGCATGGTTTTGCGTGGTCCAAGACCTATGCCATGTGTGCATGTTAGTTGAACATCGTTTCTAGGTAATTAGACTAGTTGTTTAGAACATGAATGTGAAGTAGTTCTAGAGACTTAGCTAGTTAGGATAATAATATGCGTGGCCCTCCTTATGATTAGATTCTTGATTGAAAAGTAATATTGTTAAAGCAATTTTAGTCTCCAAAGCATCTTAGCCTTCCACACAAACAAATCATCTCTTGTCGTGTATCAAACATTGAGAATATGTTTGTCAAGGATGGCGAGAAGTGTATTATGCCATACATCTTGTTTGCACTCATCCTTCTTGCAAACTTATTTCAGCCTAAAAATATTCCTCGCGAATGCGTATACGAATGTTGAAATTTATTAGACATGCAGAAGGCATTCAGAAGATATCTTCTGGACGTCTTCTGCATGACTTCTGTATATCTTCTGAATTCCGGAAGATGTCTTCTTGATAACTTCTGCGTTCCAGAAGATATCTAGAAGACATCCAGAAGACGTCTTCTACGTGTCTTCTAATGTCTACCATCTTCTGAGTTTCAGAAGACGCCCGGAAGATCTTCGGCGAAGATGTACAGAAGACGTCCAAAAGATATCAAGAAGATGTCTTCCGGGATTCAGAAGACATGCAGAAGACATGCAGAAGACGTCCAGAAGATAACTTCTGGATGTCTTCGCCGAAGATCTTCTGGACGTCTTCTGGAACCAGAAGATGGTAGACATTGGAAGACGCGCCGAAGACGTCTTCTGGATGTCTTCTGGATGTCTTCTGGACCCCAGAAGACGTCCAGAAGACGTCTTCTGGATGTCTTCTGGACCCCAGAAGACGTCCAGAAGACGTCTCAGAAGACGTTCAGAAGACGTTCAGAAACCGCGTCTTCTGATTTTCCCAGAATATAGGGTGATACCCATTCTCATTCTGAAAAGTGCTTCGAGTCTAGCTTCCGAAACGCTAAAGAATGTCCCAATGCGATTTCTATAACGTTCGGTACATACCCAAACCCGAAACCCTATCATTTCCCCTTGGAATAATACGTGATTCCGTCCGCCGTTTAGGGGTTAAGCCCGACTTTACTGTCACCTCGTCAACCCCTGATTACTCTTGGTGACACGCATCGGCTCAAGTATACTGGTTTACGCCGTGCCTCCGGGCACAATCCAAGCAACCAGACCTGCAACGGAAACAACATTAACTAAGGACACAACCAGGAAACTGCAATTCTAAGAAAATAGTAAGTTTCAGCATTAATGAGGAAACAAATTAAATTAGCAAGAATGTCGAGCAGAACTGAAGAAAACAAACAGTTTCCGCATTAATGTTAAAACAGCAGGAAACAATAAGAATGCAAAGCAAAACACAAGACCACCTGTCAGTTTCGCATTAATGTACTTTCTGATTAAAAAATGCGAAATGACAAGCAGAACAGAAGAAAACACTGGGAAGCACACCTGGACCAAGCGGAACAAACAGCAGAGGAGCAACAATAATTCACGACCAAACACCCAACTCCCAGCAACATACCGACCAAGCCCGAGAGGAGGAAGAAGACAGCTGCGAGAAATACTGGAGCAACGGGAGGATGAAGAAACGCTGCAAATGCAAGGGACAGAGGGACAACCCGAGCCCCACAACGAGAGTGGCCCGACGACCCGTGACCAGGCGGGCAGCACACCACCCACCGAGGTACCACCACCACACCTCAGCGATGACGAGATACTTGAGGGACTCAACGAACTCGCGGAGCAACAGGAGACACCGCAGGAAGAACTGGAAAGAGCGAGGAGAGCCCACCACAACAAAGTCACAGAAGAGTCCAGCGTCCACACGATGCTGACGGACCCGGCGTCGAGAACCAGGTGGAACCAAAAGCAACATGACATTACAAACCACCGAATGGAAAACAGGAGAACCGTCCCAGTTAAGCGGGCACAAGTCACCAAGAGCTGGCTAACAAAGCAATGAAACACCTCAAAGGGGACAAGCCACTACACAACATAGCAAATGAGTTCTGGAAGCGGGCCACCTTCGCAGTACGAAAGACGGTGCTGAAATGCAGACTTAGGGTATTACCGGCGCAGGACTACGAAACGGCAAAAAGAAGCTGCACCACAAGAGACGGCAAGTGCACCCTAGAAGGTTGCGGACATTCAGGGGTAGACTGCGCCAAAGGATTCATCATGAGAGTAGGGCACGCACTCGGGGGGTGCAACAACCCACGCATGAGGGGAATGTTCTCAGACAGAGCGGACGCTCACGCGGACAAATCTTAGGACATACTTGACCACCACAGAAAAGGGAGATGCAAAGTCCTCGCCTACACGGGGGAAATGAGGGACCCGGGCGTCAAACCAAGGGTGCTCCCAAACTACATACTGACCAGAGGACAATGCAGACACGATGGCAAGAACAACCCCGGGGGCAAACACGACGGGCCTGACACCATACCAAGCTATGTAGACATGGTCATGATAGAAGGCCTGGCGGACCTGGAGGAAGAATGGGAATGCACGCAACACGAAGCACCAGGAAAAGTCAAGAACCCACACCTCGTAGAAATAACACACACCGATGATGAGAAATGGGGACCGAAGCTCCTGGGAAAATACACTAAGTACGGGCCGTTGCTACAACTGCTGAGAAGACACGGCTTCAAGGCAACACTCCACGTCTTTGTAATAGGCAGAACAGGCACAGTATACAAACACAACCAGAAGATTCTGGAGCAATTGGGACTAAACAACAAAGAGGCCGCCCAAGCACTACGAAAAATACACGACCTAACGGTCGACTATGCACACAGCGCCTACCAACTCTACAGGAAACTCAGACAGGAAAAGAAAAACGAGGAAATGAATGCAAACCGCCCAGTATAAATAAACCCACCAGGACCGCCACTTGTGGCGGTCCGGCCCAGAGTAGGGCCGGGGAAATTAATATACCCATATGCCCGAAGGGCATGGTTTTTTCTTTTTCTTTTCTTTCTTTCGGAAGACACACATGCGTCATCACGGGAACAAGCGCAAGACAGGAGACCTCAAATCGCGGACAGCGCAAAGTGCCAAACTCGAGGTGGCACACCGAATAATAAACAAGTCTTTTCGGCACAGGAATAAATCCCGTTACCTCCAAGAGAAGCAATTTAAAGCAGCGATGGCAACCCGCGGGCCGGCTGAAGATCTGGAAGAGGCATAAAAAATATGGCACGGAACGTACCTTTTTGGCAGATATATAGTTCGGCGGTAATATATATCTAACTGGTAAGATACACCCTGAGTTAAGGGGTACGGAATCAGAACGGTAAAAGTGTGATAGATAAAAGAGAGGCATACATAAATACCTAACGGGTGTTTCCCGTCTACTGGTGACGGTCACCCAGCCTACCATAGGAAGTGACATGTGACAGTTTTGAGTGTCACAGTGTCAAATCCAGCACACCACCTAGGGTGGTGACCGGAGCTAGTAGTGAAACGAAGCAACAAACTCCCTACTCAACTTCAGGAGGAAACTGTAGCACAACTGGGGGCCTGTACTCTTGGTCAGGGCGGTCCCAGTTCACAGCAAAGATTGTCAGATACTGCTGTTAGGTGCCAAAACCCTAAACACAGCTCAAATTCAGAGAGCTCTTCTGCACATCTAGGAAGCTACTCTATAGCTAATCTCTAGGCAGGCACGGTGTGATCAATCTCAGCCACTAGAGGTCTTCGGAGCTGGCGGTCCGGCTCGGAGCAGCGTGAGGGTGAAGTAGTTGCCGGCCTCCGGGGCCGGTGGTGAATCATTCGTAGAAGAAATTGTTGAATCCTCGATCACAGGAGGCTGCACCGCACCGGGGTGCTGCCAAGTGCTGCCCGACGGTGGAGCCTCGTCATCTGAAGACGATGCCGGCGACAGCGGAGGACCGTCCTCAAATAACTCGGCAGGCGGCGGCGGCCCGGGATGCCACGGCACCGGAGCCATATAGAGGCCCTGCCGCCTCCGCTCCCGCCGGTGGAGACGAGGCGGAATAGCACATGGCACGTCATGATCCACTTCATTTGGCGAAGCCTCCGTAGCCGGGACTGCTGAGGCAGTCCACGTAACACCACCGACCGGTGGAGCCGTGCATGTGCGCGCACCGGCACCACCGACATCGGCAACGGTGTGCGGCGCGGCGGTGGCACAAATTACAAATAGCGCACACACCAAGGAGGAAGTGAGGAGAGACCTCGCGAACCTCGGAATGCCGTTCCCGCAGCCGTACCGTGGCCGCGGCAGTGCCACCGAGTCATCCTCGTCGTCATCGTCGCTCGCGTGGTGTAAGTCGCGGGCTTGTAGTCCATCATGCGTTCCGGCTCCTCAACCGCGGAGAGCAAATTCATGCTCGGGGCCGGCTCGTCGGGCACCAATGCAATCCCCGTGCTCTCAATGAAATCGGCGAACGTGCGGGTGACGGGAGGGCAGAAGGGGTGCGGCGGACCGGTCCATTCTTCCTCGGACTCACCCGACGCGGGCGGGGAGTGTGCGGGCGGCTCCGACACCACCGGCATGTCGGCAGTGAAGGTGTTGACGTTGAATGTCGAATCCCCAGCCGCGCGCGCCAACTCGGAGAAATCGGTGACGGCGGACACGTTGGCCTCACCGTCCTCCTCGCAGAACGAGCACGCGGAGAGGTCGGCGGAGATGTCCGGCTTCCCGCCCGCGAGCATGCAAAGGGCGTCGAGCTCCTCGGCGTCGTCGTGGTCGATGGCATGTTGAAATTTCGCGGCCAACACCGAGTTCTCGGCCTCCTCAGCGAAAGCGTAGGCCGAGAGCCCGGTCCGGCCCCCGTTCGGGCAGTCCCGATGCCAATGCCGCGCCTTGCCCTTCGCGCACACCTGATTTTGGCAGTACGGCACTGTCGCGCCGGTGTCGCGATGGAAGGCCACCTTCTTGGAGATGGACTGAGACCAATTGCCTCCCTTGGGGAGGGGCGAGGCCGCGAAACGAGTCTTGATGCGGCGGTCCGGCTTGTCCGTGCGAGGAGTAAATCCCCGCGGAGCCGGTCCGGACTCGGCGGTGTCGAGGAATGCGGCCAATTGACGCTTCAAGTCGAGGACCATCGTCCTCAAGTCCGCGATCTCACCGGGTCCACCGGAGCCATCGGCGTCCCCCTCCATGAAATGCGTGCCGTGAGAGTAGCGGTGTGCGGACGCCGTGGCGGTGCCCGCCCGCACGTGCTCGGAGTAGCATTCACGCACCCATTGTTGAATCGTGAGGAGGTCGTGAGCGGCTCGTTGATCGTGGAGAAGCAACCGTGACACCACCGGCTGGTAGAAGATGGTGTCGAGGGACTTGATGAACAGCGCCTTCACGTCCTCATCGTGGAGTGTCGCCCGCGTCCTCGCAGCCTTCAGAGCGGCGTTGAAGTCGCTGATCTTGTCATGCGGGTCCACGCCCGCAGAGATGCGGATGCTCAACATGTCCGCTTGACCCTGAAAGGGGTCACCCGCCGGGATCATGCGGCGGGCAAACTCAAGCAGCACCCGCTTACCGTCGCTCGGGAAGGTGGAGTGCGAGGAGAATATCCAGTCAGCTGCGGGTGACGTCGAGTCAACCATGAGCTCAAGCGCGGAGAACAACAAAGCGTTGGCCTCCACGCGGACGGGAAGGGTAACATCGTCCAGCAGGAAAAGGGGTGCAAAACCAATGTCCTCCGTGACAAATGCCGTCTGCAGTGCAGAGACCATCCTGGCGAAGAGTGCGGACGCGTGGCACTCAGCTCCCGAAAATCGTCCGTTCTTGTCCTCGAACAACTTTTGACGAACGGACTTGGAGACTTTCATGTCGAAGTGCTCCCGTTGAAGTGTACGCACCGAGGCAAGGAACGCAGCACCCGCTGAATTGGCAGCCGGCTGAGCTGCCGGCGGCGTGGCTGGAGTGTTGGCGTGTCTCGCAGCTGCTGAATCAAAAATCGTTGCTAGTGCGCGTCGGCGATTCGCCATGCTAGCGGTGGCTCGAGTAGAAGCAACCATAGTGAGAAGGACTGAAGGGGCGGAGTGAGGCAATGGAACGTGAGATGTGCGGCAGTTTCGGGCGGCCAAGAAACGCGTGGGTCGCCGATACGGCAGCCGTGAGAGATCAAATAATTCCGGGAAGTCGTGTGGTAGCGGCGGCCAATACGCAACGGTGTGGGATCCAACCAGAAGACGTAAACCAATCCAACGTTAAGACCCGTAAGAAAATTGTTCTCCAACCGGTGCGGCGTGCCGTAAATCAACCCATAAAATTTAGGCCATACCCGTGACTGCCGGCACTCTCACGCGCGGAGCGCCTCACTCCATCGCACAGGCGTCCGAGCTTAGCCACTCATGGTGGCAATCTCGCAGTGGCTAAATAAAGCGCAAGTGGGGCCAAACCTGGCAGATATATAGTTCGGCGGTAATATATATCTAACTGGTGAGATAAACCCTGAGTTAAGGGGTACGGAATCAGAACGGTAAAAGTGTGATAGATAAAAGAGAGGCATACATAAATACCTAACGGGTGTTTCCCGTCTACTGGTGACGGTCACCCAGCCTACCATAGGAAGTGACATGTGACAGTTTTGAGTGTCACAGTGTCAAATCCAGCACTTTTTGTTCTAAGGCGGCCAGCCGTTCGCTTCGACGACGTTCAGTGCTGGTTTGGATGTTCTGCAGCATTGCCCTATCCTCGTCGTTGAAACCGTCGAAGGCGTGCAGCTCTGCATACTCTCTCGCCTCGATAGCTAGTGCAGCACCGCGATCCATGAACGACGGGTTGACTCCTAGATTGTTATGCCATAGCTTCCTAGGGATTTTGGAGGCTACTTCCTTGATGTAAGCTATTGGGACGAACTCTTCTGGCTTGTGCCAAGTAGCCGGAGTGCTGGGATAGTTTGTGGGTATGATAAGGTTGTCCACTTGGTTGACAACTAAGACCTGGTATGTGATTCTAAGTTTGTGCTCGCCATCAAACGTAGAAATATGTTTCAATGTGACTCCATGGATGTTATGTCCCGACGTGGTAGGACTTTCGCTGCTCACATGTCGTTTGTAGGAAGAACCGCTCGAAGGAAAAAAGGTGTCAACGTTACTGTGGTTACACTATTGATTTTATCCCCCCACACCATCAATAATTCTTTATTTTCAATAGTATTTTGAGTCGACGCCGAAATAATTATTTTTTGAAAAGGGGCTTATCGCACGATTTCGCACGCTGGAACTTATTTAATTTTCGAACTATTTCTTGTCGCTTATTTCTCACATATTCCACTTGAGACTTAATTAATAACCAACCTATTTATCTATTGATACACGCCGCTCATACCACATAATATATATCATACCCTTGCATATCGACTCACTTTAATTCACATATGAACTAACTTTAAAAAATACACTGAGATTCATTAAGTGTCGGTGCGCAGGTTATTACACAATAATGGAAATACACTGGACTGTAAATACCGTAACGAATACACAACACTATTGGCTACATACACAGTTTGCTAAGTGTGCGCGCACTACGCTCACGCTTCGCTGGTGGTAGCTATGCCTTGCCCCGACTTGGCTGTTTGCCTTTGTGCTTTCATGATAGCACTTAGGTTGCGCAATATGACTTCCTGAAACTCAGCAGGAACGGCGCCGGGGAGGTCCCCTTCGTCAAGCTCCCAACAGTACACAAACTCATCGTTGAAAAACTTGCACCAAGCCTTAACAGGGGTCTTGCCACTGGTAAAGGCATGCTCCAAAAAGCCACCGATCATTCGTGTCTTCGCGTTAACGAGTGCAGAGGGCTTTGGGTAATACCACTGCCACAAGATCTTGCCGCCTTCCGCGTCGACATCTAACACATGAAGCAAGTGCAGAGGGGGAGATACAAACTTCCCAACCTTCAAACGAAAGCAAAACTCATCTTGACTTGCCGCAAGGCAAACACATACAGTTTCAGGAGTCATATCTTCAAGCTCATACTCCAAATCCAAACGGCGACGCTTCGCCACCATATCACCCAGTGTGGCTGGTTGACACTGGCATGACGATCCTGATCCGCGGATTTTACAGATCAAACATTTGTGCTCTGTTGCACTCATCTTTTTTGTTTCTCAGAAGCAGATCACACAACAGTTTCGAGTGTGAGTTTGAAAGAATGGTGTTGCCGGATGCCGAGTGCGCCGTGCGTGAACCGAATGCGATAGAACACACCGTGGCCTCCTATCGTATGTACGCATGAGATATTATATGTCTATCGTATGCACACTGTATATCGGTCTGGACCAATAATTATCCCGCTATTTATTTGTCTTGTGACAAATGTGTGCCCACCGCCTTATATATTTTCCCAACTATTTCTTGTCCCTATTGCACAAACACAGGATCTCGAAATAATTAATTAATTGACTATTTCCTTGTTTGTTAGTTGTTTGGGGTCAGAGATATTTATTTTCCATGAATTGTTTTCGGATTTCGATAATTTCGGTGAATAATTAATTATGGGTAAAATCAATAGTGTAACCACAGTATGCTACTGTGTGATGACGACCGTCCCACTTTCCCCCTCTGCCCTAGTGTTCGACTCTTTGACCTTCTTGCCAAGAGGTCTTATCATTGTCTCAAATACTTGCCGAGGAAATCTACTGAGCGGTGTGTGCTTATTCGCCCTATCTGTGCCAGTCATATCAGCGAAGGTAGCCTTGACGAACTCGACTGCGAACCCCGCGTTATTGGTGTATGGAATAAGCCATGCTATTGGCGAAAATGAACGCGCGTAGGGCTCGGAGCGTGACACCAATTTGGTCTTCTCCATTGATGCAATTTATGTGATGCATCTATGGATGGCTCACATCGCCACATTGTCGTCACTTGGTGCTTGCAAGCAAGTGTAGCTGCAAGCACGCGAGGCATGGAACGATGTGCGACTGCCCCCAAGTGTTGAGGCGTCGAACTGGAGTTATCCACTGATGGAATATGCTTTGCTGATTCAACATCTCACTGTCTGCGCGCTTGGATCAGAGCTGATGGGCGGCGTTTAGACGGATCAGGCCACCAGGATTAGGGATGGGTGCTTGCCCGGATGCAGAGAGTGACACCGACCTGGTGTGATATGCTATGTTTGCTCTGGGCACTCGGAATGCTTGGGATCTCCATGTGGTTGTTAACATATTTATTACGGTTAACGGATTTATTACGTTCTTGGTGAGCCCAACTCGGCGTCCTGGGCGTTGAACTAAAGCACGTGATTTGCTGATGTGATGCATTCGATGATGCAAGCCTATTTTGAGCTGTCCACAGGATATCGGATACCCAATGCCAGAAGCTTGGTTACGGGTTTGGTGTTTCACCTCTTCGCCTGTGGTTGCGCATCCTGCATGCATCTGACGGCACGATGGTGCGAGGTCCTGCAGGCTCGCCGGGTGAGAGCTGGCTCTTTATTACTTGGGCATTAACAGTTTTTGCGGATATGGGGTGGTGGTCTCGCCGTTGACTTCCATCCTCGTTTTGTCACTATATCATATGTTTGCATGCAAGCACCATCAGTTGCGATGGGATAGTGCAAAATGAATACCTTAACGTTCGAAATCCGACGCACCGACACATTCAGTGGAATATCCTGCAACGGCAAGAAAGAAAGAAAGAAAGAAAGAAAGAAAGAAAGAAAGAAAGAAAGAAAGAAAGAAAGAATATCCTGCAACAGCCAGAAAGAAGGAAGGAAAGAAAGAATAGTCTGATGCAACAACAAGAAAGAAAAGAAAGTAAGCAAGTAAGAAAATGAACTAAAGTGCGCAGATTTACTAATAAAATCAATCGCTTGTATAACTAAGCTCTGTACGACTACTCTACGTCTCACGCAGTGTCCGCGGGGGTTTTGATATGCTTTATGAACACTGGGCACGTTTATATTGCAGATCTTCCGTTGTCGACGTCGCCTTTGATATCGTCTGCTCCAAGTCTAATACAATCGATTCGTCTGCTCCAGGTCTAATAAATTCGTCTCGAGAGCTCACCGTTCACATTCATCATTGCGCTTCCGACTTCGTTCTTTCCTGTTTTCGCTATCGTTCTTATTCGACTTCCAGCAGGTATTCCATCCAATGTCAATGACTGACTGTCCGACTCCGATGATTGCATACGTCCACCCGGTGTCGTTCTCTTCAGCAGACGCAGAACCTCTTGACTAGAGTCGGTGCAAGTAAGAGGTATATGCGTATCACGAAATAACTACCAGCATGCAACGCATTGCGATCGGTGTTTTCATAAACCTTGTATGCGAATAAGTAATTTGCCAAGGTTTGTCTTGGTATAAAGAGCAAAGTGATGTGACCGACACGTCGGCCGGCCGCGACTGATACGCCCCATGGCTACTGCCCCGGGGTCCTTATCATAGGACCCAAATTGCGTTGGGTCCTTTCACAAGGACCACTTTTTCACGATTTTTTAAAAGCATCTTCTTGAGATAAATTGAGGCAACCACCAATAAGGTAGACTAATTATGACCCAAACTAACTTATCCTATGGCCGCTTGGCATATATCCGATGTGGCATGCGTATATTGGTAGCATAACTGCTAGTAACCCTGAAATTTTCAACGTTGTAGTTTTTCAAATGTTTGAAAACGAGGTATGTAGCTCTTGATTTTTTCGCAAACGGAATTTTGAAGCACACGGCGCCGACGCTATGCAATATTGGTGGCACATACCATGGCCGATGATAGGTGGATGTTTGTGCCCGGTGGCATCCCTTTTCACGCCGTTATAGGTGTCACAATCCACATATCCCGCCATTTCCTAGGCAAATATTAGGAAATATATGGGCTAATTTTGGCATGGAACAATGTCGGAGATGTGACATTGACTGCGCACATGACGCCTGCAAGCTATCGCCGCATTGCAGTCTTCATATATACACACTAATGTAATTTTTAAGCCCTCTATATACCCAGAATGGACCATAACATGGTGCATATGCACAGTCATACAAGTCGAAAGGCGACATTTTGGGCAGTCGATTTAGTATAATTTTTAAATTGGGTCATTTTTGCTGCTTCAACCGATATTTTGAGGGTCAAGATGACCTCGGATGAAAGTTTTGACAAGACACTGCAGAAAGAGCAGCTCGAGAACTTGATAACATAGGTCCTGAAATTTTCATAGCACCTTCGAGCAAGCAATTAAAAAATGGGTCCTTGTGAAAGGACCCGCCATTTTAATTATTTTTGAGGGGAAACACATATCCAAAGTAACCGCCGCAACCAAGGACATAAATGCAATCACTATGCATTCTCACTTAAGAATAAATTAATTGGGCTCATAAATACTCGACGAAAGCGGTCAAACTATAACTACATTCAATTATTATGCATGGTACGAGCATTATGCGTGGGTCCTTGTGATAGGACCCAAGCTCGGGGCGGTAGCCACCCATGTCGATGAAACACGAAGATGTAGCGTACGCGCAATTTGCCTCGAAACGTTAAGGGGCGTAACCGGTTGACCCGAGGTCCAACTGGTTTGAAGTGATTAGTGCAAATTAACTAACTGGTTGGGGTTAGTTAGTTAATAACTAAGAAAATGATTAGCTAGCTACAATTGGTTAATTACTTTTATTGCACTAGTTAATTGGTGGTTTAACTGGTTACAATCAATATTGAGTATGGGGATACAGCGGCATTAAATGTTGCTCATTCGAGGTCAAACTCGACCCATTCGGATATACATATTATTTGTGTCAGATGTCATCATTACTCTCTGGCAACCTGAGATACTTACTTACTTGTGAGGTGCTTTTAAGTGAGAGTGAGAGGACAAGCTGAGGGGGGGCTGAGGGGTCAACCGGTATGTGGTGTAGACACCAAAGGCATGCACACACGTATTTCAGAAGAGAATAACACATACACATTATTACTTTTCTAATGTTTTCTAACACACGACCCGGGGTTTTCTGGGCGATCCTCTGCGTCGTTCCGTCTCTTGTAGTGACTGGTAACGAGAGTGCAGAGCATGTGCCAGGGCAGGTTGCTATGGTGTCAAGCGGAGCCTTCACCCTTCTAAGTGCTGAGGAGAGGCCTATACTAGCTTGCTCAGTGATTTCTATGTTCTGACTCTAACACCCTATGAGTGCCATAGTGCACTTGCACATTCTACTTATGCCTCCGCCACATCAGTCGCCTCGGTCGCGCCCTTGGCATCCACCTCTGGAACAGATGACTGCCAAGGATTGTAGTTGACCGCGCACATCAAGGTTTCTTGAATGGTCTCGGACCTCATGGTCTGGGCGTCCTTGCCATGCATCTTCCCATCACCAGAGAAAAGCCGCTCCACACCAGCCGATGATGCAGGCCGGCCGTGGAATTGGCGCCACATCATGCAGACGCGTGGGAACTTCTTCTCGTTCTCGAACCACCATTCAAGGATAGCAGTGTCCACCGGCGCCTGCTTCAGTTCCAGATACTTTTCAAGCTGCTTCACACTTTCAGTGTGAGGATCATCCTCATCATCGGCTTCCGCCTCCAAAAGGGTCGGCATGTCATCGTCGTCACTCGCATCGCCCTCGGAGTCACTGTCGCACAGTAGGGAATGCTTGCGCTTGCTACCCACGGCGGCTGGGGGAGCTGCTTGGGCTTTGGGAGTGGTGAGGGGAACGGCGTAGTGTGCCAAGTACTCCTCTCGCACCGACTGCAAGACCTTAGCCTTGTCGTAGTTCTCAGAACCCTTGAACTTGAAGCGGTTGAAGCGAGGGTCTAGCACGGTACTGATAGCCAACTTCCTGAACCTCTCGATCTTGCTTGCGCGTAGTACGCGTTGCAGCTGCATCGGTAGCTCCCTCCACCGGCTCGGCTTGCAACTCGGTGACCCACCGCTCAAAGAGGTCCGCGTGCACCTTCTGCCTTCGTGAAAACGCTCGACACTCGACTGCTGCTCATGACACTCGTGTCGTCTCGCGCGATTTAGATGTTCCTAGCGCTGACCGCTGAGGCTGTGTCGAAAATCAGAGAGCTCGATTTTTCGATTTTCCGACCGATCGCGATGGGCGACATGGGTGATTAATCGGTAATTAATAAATTTTGAGGGGGGTCAGCTCGTTACTGCCACTAAGTAGTTAAAATTAATTAACTAGCTACAACCGGTTAGTGCGAATTAATTAACTAGCTAGGGTCAGTTAGTTAATAAAAATGGAATTGATTAACTAGCTAGTAACAATAACTGGTAGTAACTGGGTCTAACTAGTTAACTGGCCTAACTGGTTACTGCGATTACGAAACGTGCCTGCTGAGCCTGGGACGAATCGCAGCACCAAGTCCGCCCCCACGCGTGTGATGGCAGTATCCGCGCAAATACCCCCTATATATAGTGCATTATATATTTAAGGTACGTATAGCAAACTATTTAATTCAATGCATTATTGATCATATTTGTTATCAAGTTATCAACTAAAAACAAAACAAATGGGCATGCACCGTCTAGACATGGGCAGTTTTTTATTGAAAACACGAAAACACGAAACACATTATAAGAATAAATGCATTTTAAATGTTTGCCCCGAGGCCACGTAAAAGCACTAAAATATTATCAGCCGAATATTGAGGAGCAGATGCGTGGGAGGCTACCTGTAGATACTATTGTACTCTGTGGGGTTGCACCCGAAATATCAATAGCAGTGATAGTCTCGGGCTCAGCAACATGTTCTGCTGTTGTGACATTCACTGCGACCGGCACTGGGATTTCTGAGGCACCAGCGGCGCCATCAGCAATCACAAATCCATGACAAAGGTCATACAAATGCACAGGAAATGTGGAATCAATGATGACCACCTCCTCCTGCACCTCCTCTGCCACGTGGACTTGACCTTCTCGCTCTGTTGCCGCAACCATGTGCTTTGTCAGAACCTCGGTAAAATATCAACCCTCCTTGGGAAGACTAGTTCTGGCCCCTGCCATTCGTTCCCTCTGAACGTCCTCCTCATCGGACAGGTCATACCCCTCGAAAGGCATATGACTGATGTCAGAACTGCAATCGACGATCCAGTTGTTAAAATACCTGCACATGAAGACGTGAGGGTCAGCGATTAAAAAATCAGAAAAATCAGACGTCGGGAATTTACAACGCAGGATAGTGTCATTATGTCATGTACATGTTAAGTCAAGACAATCGTGCCATCGCGTGGCTCGTGGGTTTATACCTTGATCTGTCGAAGCTCGAGTTGAAGCCATGATTTACAATACAATGCAATGCAATGCAATGCAATACAATACAATACAATACAATACAATACAATACAATACAATACAATACAATACAATACAATACAA
>LGRX02033555.1:0-19935 GCA_001247695.2 Cymbomonas tetramitiformis
ACAGAGGTGTGCATAGCCCCGAAAGTCGCGTTGGGAGGGTGCAGGGTGGTACAGAGGTGGCCATAGCCCCGGGGAAGGGGCAGAGAGGAAGGGGCAAGGAAGAAACTACGGTCCTCGGAGAGTGGACATTGAGGTGCAGAGGAAAGCTTGCGGGGGAAGACGGGGAGACTGAGATCCCCACGTTAGCGGGGTTTGGGAAGAGGTGTGAAAGAGGCTGTGGACGTAGCGGGTGGGGGGATGCAGAGGCAGAGGAGTCCGCGGCCCTGGAGGTTGCGGGGAAGGGGGTGGACAAGACCGTAGACCTAACGGGTGGGAGATGGTGAGGCAAGGAGGAAAAAGGGGGCATTGAAGCAGCCCACAGCTTTAGGGCGGTGCTGGGAGGAGGTGTGCCCATGGAGGGAGGGGGAGGAGGCACGGACCTGGAACGGTTGTTTTGGTGGCGAGGCCTCAGCTGCAAACTTGAGTTTACGGCGCTGGTTTGGGGAGTGAGGGGAGTGGGCTGCGGGGAAGCTGAACACGTGTGCTGGAGTGACCTGCTATAGCAAGCAGCAATCGCACGACCCTCAGAAGCCCGAACCACCTCCGCCGCTCCGCATCTCTGAAGCGCGGGGCAGCTTGCCACAGGTAGCTGGTGAAAGCTCCGTGCATCTCACGCAACCATCCACCCGCGATCCCCGGGGGCGCCGAACGAGCACGCTTCCTCCACGCTCAGCGGCAAGTCATCCCCCGAAGCAGTACCAGATAAGATGAAAACTTGTGGCAGCAGCACACGAATCTGCGCTGAACATGGAGCGACAGTTGACAATTGTGCATCCGGGACTCCCGGTATATGCCGGGGCTCCGCGCGGCGACCCGACCCCAGGTCCAGACTGGGGGAAGCCGGGATAGTCCACCGATGAGCCTTTTTGATTTGCAAGAAAAAATGCGAGGCAATTTGTTTCAGCTTTTGGATTCGACCTGTGTGTTCCTGGCTTTGTGTAGGTTGAAGAGTCGATTAGCGCTGCGCGGAGCACTTGTCCACTGTCCGACTGTCACCTGTCACCTGTCACCTGTCCACTGTCCGACGACGTGTGCGTGCAGTCTGAGAGAAAGTCGGCTTGCCTGGGATTCGCCTTCAGCTCTCGAGGAAGTGGTGACTTGTGCCTCGGCCGAGCGATTCGTTGATGCGCCTGAAAGACCCGAGGTGCCGCGAGCTCCGTGAGGTATGTGCTCTACGTTACAATCTTATGGTCTCGCCCAGTCGGGTACAGCTCAGGTGTCACTAGTTCAGCGGCAGAGTAGCTCCGCGTTACAGGCTTCCCATCTCACAATACAGGAAGCACCTAAGGTGTCACTAGTTCAGCGGTAGAGTAGCCGCTCCGTGCTGCGTGACTCTCACACAATTTGAAAGGATAAGAAGGATTGAACACCGCCATCATGCCCTTGAGCCAACCCGAAGCGCCCCTCCGCGCGCAACGCACCGGTAAGGTCGGGGGAGCTGAAAGAATGCGAAGGGACCACTGCACTGTGAGCAACTGGAAGTCCATTTTTCGCTTCGACTGAATCCTGCATGGTTCTCACAGGGCGTGGCAAGGTCTTACGAGACGGAAGAGCGCGCGTTTTCACTGTCTTTAATTACGAACGATGAAAGTGATTTCCTGTTCGACGCTCGGGCGCACCAGAAGAGGAATCACATGCAACCAAACAGAGACTAATTTCTCAAACTATAAAGAAATATCTTAGATAGATTTCCAAGTGGATATGGCCAGCGAACGATGTATGCAACGCGTGGACGAAAAACTATATCATCAAGTGAGCGGCACGTGGCGACGGAGAGACGATAGGCATACCAGCAGACACCGGTGACTCTGCGCAGAGGAACCGGCGCCGCGAAGCTGCGGCGCTGCCGAGCCCCGCCTGGGCGTCACTTCTTCAACGAACATGGCGGGTTCAGCTAAGATGGTGCACGACAGAAATTAGCCACATCCTCTCCATACCGAACTCACACGTGAGCAAGATTATTAATCTATGCGACGCGTACAGTGTCTATCCGTTTCCATGGCAGCAAGCACCCTGGGGTGCTTCTGAGAAATCGCGCGTATGTGACGGGTACATCCAGTCAGAAGCAAGGACACACACGAAAATAAGTATGCCAGGCTGGTTTCTGAACAGTCGTGAGAGATTCCACTTTGCCGTTCCTGCAGATACGAGGCATAGGGTCCAACAGTGACCCAATAGAGTATGTAATGAAGGAACTCTCTCTCTCTCTCTCTTGAAACTATCTCTCACTTCATGGTTCCTTTTCTCACCTCTCTTTCCGTTTCGTCTTGATGAGAGTGCAGAGTCTCACATCAGTGTCCGTCTCGAGTCTGTCGTGACACTAGTCGTAGCTCGTACGGTACTAGGCTTGGTCGATCTCAATTTTGAGATCTCCGCTAGGCCTGTAGGCCATCTGAAATCTGATCGTTCGATCATCTCATCATTCGTTTGTATTTTGTATTTATTGGGGAAAAAAGTCGAAGATGAAATCGAAGATTCCCCCTCTTTGAAAAATCGGGAAAAAATCGATGTCATCCAGCAGTGTTAAGGTGGTCCTTGTCATGTGGTCGTGGTCCTTTGTCATGTCATACAGCACATTCATTCCATATTTTAGAAGGAAATTTCGTATAAATGTACGGAGTGTCATTTGACCGTCACGTCACAGTAAATCGAGCTGTTCGCTTTTAACAGTGTGGGTTACATGGTAAAGGCGAATTACCCGGAAAACGTCGTGTTTGCGCTTTTGCGACCATGACAGCGCATCCGAAGGATGAAGCAGGATATGGTACCGACCAATTAGGACCTTCCGAGTCGACGTACGGTGAGCTTTTTTCCCCATTCGCACCTGACACGTAGGACTGCGGGGATGGGCGCTTAAGCGGATGATGCCGCGGGGCCAGAAACAAGGTAAAATCAACCTGATGCTTAAAAAGCTCATCGTAGGTACTCTTTATATGTGATATATATATGGTATATGTATGCCCTGTGGGCAAGTGCTGTGCGCATGCGCTCTCATTTTGATGCATGGGTTTGGGTACGGAATGCCTTTGGGTTTGGGTTTGCGGAGAGCGCTGAAATCTGCAGCCAAACGTTTTATGTATATGAAACCTATATGAAACGTATCGTATGCCTTGTACTATGCGTGCTTAACGGACGTTAAGCAAGCACGGTACTATGGTCGCGTCAAGGAATGTATATGTACCATTCCTTGACGCGGCCATCAAGGGAAGTCGCGTAGCTCCCAAGTACTGTTCATCCGCTCAAGCAACATGAACAAACCTGGGAGCCTAGAAACACCCTTGCATATTATGCGTGATACAGGGCGCGTGAACACACGTTTATGATCACGTGTGTTCGTGCGGTGGGTTGTGCGGATGGCTACCCCTCCCGTGATCATCTTCGCGCAAATGAGCCGAAGATGATCTCGCGAAGGTAGACATGCGTTTGCAAGTGTAGTACGTATGCATATATGCAATTGTGATATGCTGTATGGTATGCAGTGCAATGATATGTGATAAAAAATACACCGCTGCTGCTGACCCAGGTCCGCCGCAGCGGTGTATTTTGAGCTGAAACTTAAGCCGAAAGAAACAGTTTCGAACTTCCCAACACCGATGCATTTGCGTCCGATGACTGTGTACGTGTAATTGAACCGTCAGATCGAAAATAGTTTTATTGGGGAAAACATCGGAGATGAAATCGAAGATTCCCCCTCTTTTGAAAAATCGGGGAAAAATTCAGCCCTTTAACAGTGCGAACTTAACAGTGCGTTTTTGACGCCCATATCGTAGGCTGTACTACGTATGCTGTATTAATATTCTATGAATTGAAGCCATTGTGTATAAAATGCATATTGGGGAAAAAGTCGGAGATGAAATCGAAGATTCCCCCTCTTTTAAAAAATCGGGGAAAAATTCAGCCCTTTAACTTAAGAATTAACAGTGCGAAATTAACAGTGCGTTTTTGACGCCCGTATCGTAGGCTGTACTACGTATGCTGTATTAATATTCTATGAATTGAAGCCATTAGAGAGTTTCACGCAAAATTCGGCAGCCAATTCTTTCGCTAGGCCGACGTGGACGTAAAATATCCATCTTGTTGCAAAAGTCCGATGTTACTGGTGAAGTCTGCGAGCGCCAATTTTGGTTGGGTCTGAATCGAATATTCATGCTGTACAGTCAGCCGAGCGAATTGAGTCGCTGCCGAATTGAGTTCTCATTTCGTTCGAATTTGGCCTCGATCGAGCGAATTCAAGCGAATTCTCACGAGCGAATTGAGCAAATCGGCAGCCGATCCGACGTGGACCGACGTGTCCCCGAAAAATGCGGCATCTCCTGACGTCGGACTAGCGAAAGAATTGGCTGCCGAAATTTGCGTGAAAGTCACTATTGAGTATAAAATACAGTTCTTGCATCATTAAATTCCTCATTTTAAATTCTGAGGACCGCGAGGCATCGCGAGGGCACGCGCGAGGAGTTCTTGGAACTGTGGCCGCAAAAATTTCCGGACATAAATCGAGGAGTGAGGAGCTATGGCATCGGGGTTTGCATCTTCTCACGGATGTTCCCGAAATTCGGAGTGACACGTCGGAAAAACCAAGTTCCACGTCAGATAGCCGACCGAAACGAACTGGCGATTCATTCATAGTTGCTACCGAAAGGACTACAGTAGCCCTTGTTTGACCTTGAGTATTTGAACCATGTACGTGATATTAAGCACGCATATGGTTTGTATGTTATTCCCAAGACTGTTAGTAACCCGGGGGTACCGACAATCTTGGGATCAAGGGAGGACATCTCGACATTTTGAGATGCCCGCGAGCTTGCCGCTTTGCGCAAAGTTCCAACTTTACAAGTTAAACTGATTTTCGACTGATTTCTGCTTGTATCTTTTGATTGGAATTGAGTGAACTAAAAAGAGGGACAGAATAGTGATGACGAGACTCTTGCGCATCCGTTGCGCCCATCCGATATACCCCCGCCCTTGCGGGGGTTTAGCGGATGCTCGATTAAGCGCTCCAAGGTGTGAGGTCACGGCAAGACTCTCGTTTTCAAGGATGCTCATGTGAGATATAATATAACGTATTATATCGGGGCGGTCACTGAATACTTTTCATACAAGTGTCAACTGATTATAAGAGTAAACGAATATAAGGTGTCTGTGACCTAGGGATCTGTCACCTAGTACTGTACGAGTACTGGTACAGCCAACGGGAGTCAGAATAAGTTATGACCTACGGGTCACTGAATCCAGCACACCACCCTGTGACTGTACATAGTGCTGTTATAGGTGGCAGATAGCGGAGCACAGACAAAGCAAATTGTTCCGAAACAACAAACAGCTAGGAGCTGGAAACTGCTAGAGGGAGGCCTGTGCTTTAGCCAGGGCGGTCCCTTCCTAAAACTGCTGCTAGGATACCGCTTGCAAGCTAAGTTCCTACAGCTCAATTTCGCAGATACTCAGCCACTTTGAAAGTGGTCTACAAAGTTGCAGAGTTCACCAGAATTGAAGAAGCTGTCAGTGTCAAAGAAGTTCAACCAGAACCAGAGTCCAGAAGTCATAATCCAGAACCAGAGTCCAGAGACCAGTGCCCAGAACCAGAAGCCAGAACCATAATCCAGAAGCCAAGACCAGAAACCAGAGTCAGGAAAAGACTCGTAGAGCAAAATCAGAAATTCCGAAAATTGAAAATCAGAATTCAAACCCGCCGAAACCAAAGGTGGAAAAGAAATGCCGAAAGTAAAATAGTACGGCAAGGCAGGCAGACTGTTGGTAGTCACCCCAGTGGGATGTACCGCTGCGGTGAATTCAGGGGCTCGATCGAGCACCACCGAACCCTGAACCGCTGACACACATGCAAGACACATGAGTGCGGGCAGGGCTAGAGATGCAGGAGAGAAGACTCTCTACTGGAATATCCTAGTTCACTAGATATCAGAAACTCCCGAACTGTGTGGATAAACTCATAAGATAAATAAACCCTAAGCTAGATGTACCCGGAACGGTCTCGGACGGTTTCGGAGTCTAGCCTACCTGTGACACAGCGTGTGTCACAGCACGAACCTATAGATCAGTCAGCAGTCCAGTGTTGGTCCTAGGAGTCTGTCATAGGGGCCTGACCGGGACTCCCAGTCAGGGCTGCCTATACAGATTTCAGCACACCACCCCAGCACTGTGGGTGGTGACTGTCTAGGAGAGTCAGATAATGTAAGATAAGTTAGGGCAGGAGCCAGGTTGACAGACCTAACTGCTAATCCAACTGTGCAATTCTGAAACACAAATTGGAAACCCTCTAGCTAGCACAGGTGCAGAAACCTACGGGCATTGTGCACCCGCTAAACAACTGAAAGGCACCGAGCTAGCAAGCCAGAATGTAACTTGTAGATGTCAAAAGCAAAACATAAACCAGAAAAGTTGTTGAAGTCACCGGAGTTCCGCACACCACCATGTCGGTGTGCATCCAGAGTGAACAAGAAGTCAATCGACAGCACCAAAGTAGCCAGCTGTGGTCTCAATCAAGTCGGACCCGAAGGGAGGGTTCCCGAAAGGACCTCTCTCATGAAGAGCCACACCGTAGAAGAAGGCCATGTCGAAGCTCAAATCTGCCTGAGCAAGATCCTGAAAGATGTCAGGGGGCTCAGGCGGCTCAAGCGGTGGCACATTGTCAGCCACAAAGAAACCCCGAGCCGGGATCACGGATTCAACAAATTCATTCGTGGAGAAAATTGACGGAGTCTCCCAATCGAGATCACCACCAGGCGAAGGCAATCCCGCAGCCGACTGAGCATCGGGCACGGCTGCCACCCCCATGATCGAGATGCAAAGAACGAGGGAAAGGAGGAAAGGAATTCCCCATGGTCCAACCGTGGCAGGAAAGCCCCAGGGCGGCTTCCCACAACCGTAGGTCCTCTGCTCGTCCACGGGCGGCCCGGAAACATGATTGGCCGACGGAGGCGAACCCCGCGGCTTCAGCCGGAAGCTGCCGTCGGCAAAGTCCTCGTAGTCGTCGGTGTCGTAGCCGGTGAGGTCAACCGGCGCGATGGCGGCGTGGTTGACAGTCTGAACGAACCCAGGGAACTCACCGTCCGTCGTGGCAGTCACCCGCGCCGATTGAAGCGGCACGGGCTTCACATCCTCCTCCTGCGAGACAGGTATAGCAGGGGCCGGCACGGCGGATGCCGATGCCGCCGCACCACCTGCCGGAACCTGCTCCTCCGGCATGCCCCCCGCTGCCGCGGGGCCGCACACCAGAGCCGATGCATGCGGCTCGAGAACCGCCGGTGGTGGGAAGGATGCGTGGGTGTAGTGCACCTTGCAGTTTGCCGCGGCATGGACCTCCGCGGCGAGATCGTCCAGCCGCTGATGAATGTCGTCACCTGCGGGCTCGTCAGCAGGCTGCTGCGGCTCTACCGTGAAGCCGTAGGCGGACACGTCGATCCCGCCCACCGCACCCGCACAGAGTACCGCAGGCGGCCCGTACGTAGATGCCGCAGTGGCAAAAGCCTCGGCCCCATCATCCGCCGCCTGCTGGAACAGGGCACACATGGCCAATGCACGCACCCCCTCCGCGTCCTCCTCGTCGATGGGAATGCAGAATGCCGCGGCCGAGTGCGGGGGATGCTGACGCCCGCCCAACGGACAGTCGCGGTAGAAATGGTACTGCTCACCTTTCCCCGCCTTCTTGCACTTCCCGCAAAAAGGCTTCGCCTTCTGATCGTCACGGTCAAAACCGACTGCAGGCAGCGGGTGCGTGCCGACACGGAATCCCCGCTGCGTACCGCGCTGCTGCTGCTGCCGCGGCTGACGCTGCGGCTGCTGCCGCTGCTGCTGCGCCGGCGGTGCGTCCGCCCCGCGTTGCTGCCGTAGCAAGTCTTGAAGCTCGTTGATCTTGCTGAGGAGGGCGCCGTACTCGGTGCTGGAGAGCTGCGCGGAGATGCCGCTCTTGCCCGAGACTGCCTTCCCCGCCCCCGTCTGCGCCCAAGCCTGATAGATCTCCACCACAAGGGAGCGGAGAGACGCCAAGGAGACATGCGCGAGATCGGCCGCGAGAGGATACCGCACCTTGACCGCGGTGTAGAACACTGGGTCCAGCCGGTTGTACAGCGAGAGCTTCCTGGTCTCCTCGGTGGGCGTCCAGTCCGTAGCTTTGTTATCCCGCACCAGACGCTGTTCCCGAGCCAAGATGGGCTGCGGGTCAGTGTCTGCGGGATAACGTAACGCGGCGTGCTCCTCCTGGTGCGACTCACGTAGCGCCACAGGTACACAGCCCTTGATGATGTCCACCAGGGCTCGCCGTCCATCACGGTCAGACGAGGCGTCGGTGCCAGTCAACCAGACGTAGGCGTTGCTGTGCTTCTCGATAACCAGAGCCAAAACGTCGAAGAGCAAGCCGTTGACCTTGGTCACCACACGAGCCAGAGGGTCGTCGAGGTCAAAGGATGCCAGCTCCAGCCCAGCCGAATGAAACTCCGTACGCAGCTGCACCACCAGCTCGGAGAGGAGGCCAGCGTCGTCCGTACCGCGGAAATGGTGCTTTTTGTCACCAAGGACATCCTCGCGGATACCCTTGGCCCACTGGCGGTGCAGACGCGCCTTGTAGACGTCGTCAACCAGCTTGCTCTGCTCCTGCAAGTACTTCCTGGTCGCCACGTCCGCATCTTCGTTGGAATTCGGAGCGGGGTTCGGAACAGTTGGCGTACGCACCGTCGGACTGTTCCGAACTCCGTCTAATAGCCTCAGCGAGGCGTCGATGTCACTGTCCCTGTCCAGGGACTTCTTCGCTCGGGTTAACATACCCATTCTCTGAAAAGCCAGAGGGGAGGTGGTACGCAGTCGCGCGGTTGGGTGTGGTAGCGGAAAGATGGTAATGGTCAGCAGCGGAGAGGAGCTAAGAGAGTGTAGCGGCGAGGGGCACTCGAAGATGTCGTCGAAGTCGAAGGTGTCGCGAACACCAGCCCAGAAAACAGTAACCAGCAGGGCCAGTGCCGGTGTAAAACTGGATCCGAACATTGCCAAGACTAGTCCGTAACGAGGCGCGGTCCCCATAGCCGCCACTCCCAGTTGCTTACCGCAAACAATTCATACCATAAATCCTAGCCGCACCCAAACGCGCATGCGCGCACCACCTCTCCAAGCGGCCGTTTAGCCAATCATGGCCAAATCAGCAAGTGGAATAAAAGCGTGGATGGGGCCACGACCTACTGGAATATCCTAGTTCACTAGATATCAGAAACTCCCGAACTGTGTGGATAAACTCATAAGATAAATAAACCCTAAGCTAGATGTACCCGGAACGGTCTCGGACGGTTTCGGAGTCTAGCCTACCTGTGACACAGCGTGTGTCACAGCACGAACCTATAGATCAGTCATCAGTCCAGTGTTGGTCCTAGGAGTCTGTCATAGGGGCCTGACCGGGACTCCCAGTCAGGGCTGCCTATACAGATTTCAGCACTCTCGGCAATGTTGCCACACCGACACGTGACCGTGTAGCCGGTGGGGCCGAGGGAATCTCGTCTCCGGAAAAGGAATAACTGCCGGAGCCGTCGTCATCGTCGATCACGGAAAGCTCTCCCGGGTGAATCGAGCCGTGAGAAGGCTCAATCGAACACAAATTAATGGAAGGTTCAGAGCATGCGGGCATCACCCGGTCCATAAAAGACACTCGTAGCGGCTCCTCGAAAGGAGATCCGAAAGAAGCGGGGTCCGATGCCGAAACAGGGTAAAGCCCCGTGTCGATCTCGTGATTGGCAGGTGGTGGCGCATCGCACACCACCTGCGGCACAGACAAAGTGCCGATGTGCAGCGGTGGTTGCTTACCAGCTGTGGTAGCACCACCGACCTGTGCAGCCGTAGCCGCAGACCGCAGGGACTCGAGTACTCCCCGTGCATCTGATAGCACATCTCCCATGCCGGCGCCCGAAGCACCATGACCCAAGCCCGCATAGTGTGCACGCAATCCCACGTCGTGCCGTACCGGGTAGGTGAAAGGCTCAGGACCGGTACGCACCAGTGGCTGGTCGTGCTCGTGGCACAAGTCAGCGAAGTCCTCGTCGTTCTCGTTGTCGAAGGCGGTCTGGAAGGCCGAAACCACCTCGTCTAGGTCCATGGCGGCATCCCGTAGGTCCACATCGCACGAACCACACACCTCCGGGCAACGCGCCGTGTCATGAAAGTGCCCAGGGCAGAGGGGGCACTCCTGAACGAAGGCCGAGGATGCGGAGTGAAAAGAAATGCTCCTAGCACCCTGCGGCTTCATGCCTTGATGCCAATTCCCGCCCTTCGGGAGCGGGGATGCCGCGAAGCGTTGCTTCCATCCCACGTGACGATTGCGTCCGTGAAACTTACCGTCGGTCCGACGGTTCCGTTCGTCACGCCACTTGGACGGCGGGAATCTCACACCACCGCCTCCATGCGGACGGTGAAAATCACTCCGTGGCGGCGGTGTGTCGGGTGCAACCTTGCGCTCGTCATGACGGAGGGAGGTGAGTAGGGTAGAGGCCTCACCAATGATACGAGCGAACTCCTCAAGGAAGTCCGAGATGTCACCCTGCCCGTCACCCGCGTAAGCCAATCCGAGAGGCGTGTGCGTCGGGATAGGCGCGGCCGTCTTGGGGCGGGTGGGAGGGCCATTAGGGTTCGCACACCACCAAACCTCTAGGACGTGTGTGTAAATCTCCTCAATGCCCACCTTAGCCAGCTCAGTGTCGAGGCGAAGTGGGGTAACCACCTCCTTGTAGAACTCGACGTCCAGTGCCGCCAGCAGCTGCCTCTTGGCGGCCTCGTCGTCCAGGGGGCCCGCTCCGCTAGCCGCGATGGCTTTTAGACACTCGTCAAATTGCGCGACCAAGGGTTCAGGGTCATCACACGAACCAAAAGAAATGCTTAAGAGTTCTTCGTGATGGCGGAGCGGCCGATGCCCAGGCGGCAGCAACCGCTTGGTCACCTCAAGGAGGGCACGCTTACCGTCGCGCGGAGAGATCCGAGACGAAGCGTCAACCCACCTTCGAGCTGGAGAGTGGGGCGTGGTCAAAGAGACCAACGCACGAAGTAAGATGTCGTTGAAGATCGGGTGAACCTCTTTGGTGACGTCCACGAGGTCAAAGATGTCCTCGTTGGCGGTGTCCTTGTTGACAAAAGAAGCCTCCAAGGCAGTCACCAAGGAGTCCCAAAGGAGTTGTCGATGAGGTTCACTTCCGGAAAATGAGGACGCCTTAGTACCTAAGGTGTCCTTCGCAACACGCTTCACAACGTCAATGTCCCAAGACGATTGCAAAACGGCATCGTTGCGTGTCCTGTCAGCAGCAGCGAGTGCGACATTCGCTGACTGCGGGGTGCTCTTATAGCGAGCACCCACGTTCCTAGCAAAAATTGAATCAAGGCGCATTCTAGCGCCCATGGCCGGTGTTCCAACTGAGGATGAAGTCATCAGAATAAATTCCTATAGGAGGGGGGTTGGGGAAAAGGCGAGTGTCAAATCGTAAGGTGGCGGGCGACCGTAATGCAGTTGCGGAGTGAGGAGAAGAAGGGGTCGAACGAAATCAACGAAGTCGAATACGCGGCGGCCAAGGAGTTGTTGACAAAGGTGATCAAGCTCAGTCTAAAACAAAATCCAACGCGGACACTCGAAGAAGTTGCCGAAAGTCCCAACTCGAAATCTCACCGCAACATGGTGCAAACCGCACGCCCTAAAGTGGCCAATTCAACACCTCGCGAGGCCCCAACGCCCCGCCAAGCGGAAAAGCTTAGCCAGTCCCAAGGGGTCGCCAACTCGGATCGCACGCCTAGGGTTGTTTTCTCCGCGAACTTGGCCTTGCGGGGTGTGGCCTCCTACAACCCGGATGTGCAGTACAACCCGACGAACACGGCCTTGCATTGGGGGTTCTGGGAATTCGGCGTCAAGGAGTACGTCAAATACCTCTTAGCGGGCACGGACCTCGCTTCCACATGCGATGCCGAACACCAGAAGATTCTTGGGTCCTTGGCGGTGGATGTTTCAAACGGCTTGCAGAAGGCAGTTGACGGCGCCGCAAACAGTTAGGAAAGTAGGAAAGTAGGAAAGCTACGAATAACTATAACGGGACACTCGAAACACCTAGATGTAAAACCGTACTAACTGTTTAAAGTGTGTATTCATATGGACATGCTACTACACATAACCCTCGTGTCTCCGGTTGGTGTGTCGCCAACCATGTTGTGACTGGTAAACTTGTATTCGCTCTGCGTTATTTAAGACCGTGCATTCCGGTTTGAGATTTTGAAATATGCACGCTTTATGCATGTCTCGGATATATTGTGAGTTCCGTTTTCTTTATATTCATGTCTCTGATATCGTGAGTATCGTTATTTTATATTCCGGATTTTATTTGATCATGGAATATCTTATCATATGGTTGATATTTGGAGTATGGCTATCCTCTAATGCACAATTGTTTTGTTAATGGGATATGTGATTCTATCCGTGATTGCTACTGAAATTGTGCATTAATGAAGTTTCCGATGTTGATAACGCTTCGCAAAAACATTCCGTAGTAACGGGGGGTGTGGGGGGGCGGAGCGCCCCCCCTGGGCGAAGTCTTTAATGTGGGGGGTGTCGTTCCGGGATTGATTGACAGGCTTATGAGTGGTGTTATCCTTCGAGCCATCAGATGTCTTATACCCAAGTGGCTCAAGAGGCCGTGGCCATACTTATCGCCCAGGGTATGTTACCGCCAGCCGCCCCCGCTGCTCCGACCGACGAGGCCGCGGCATCGGGTGTGCGCGAGCCCCCGATACTCGGAGCAGATCATGCCCGTGTCCAGGCATCGCCTCCCGACCATGTGACCGACGATCCGTTGCCTTGCACCCAATTGGCTAAGCAAGCCGTGACCACGCTCATCGCCCAGGGTGTGGTACGGCCGCTAGCCACCACCACGGCTCCGACCAGCGAGGCCGCGGCATCGAGTGTGTGCACCGACACCGACCAAGTGTTACCCGCCGCCGCCGCCATTGCCGCTCCCTACGTCCAGGCCGCCGCCTCACCCGCCTGCGAGCGAGCTCACGCTGACGGTCATCCCGTGCTTATGGGTCAACCGCCTCTCCGCACTTCCCACCAATTCGACGATGGCGTAACACTTACGCAGATCGCGCAGCAAGCGGCGGCCATGCGCACCGAGACCGACCAATTGTTACCCGCTGCTGCCACTATTGCTGCTACCTACGTCCAAGCCGCCGCCTCACCCGCCGGCGAGGAACACATCAGTCTCGATGAAGCGTCTCAGGATCCTTCGCACGATCAGGTGCCATATACCCAAATGGCTCAACAAGTCGTGGACATGCTGATCGCCCAGGGTGTGGTACGGCCGCTAGCCACCACCACGGCTCCGACCAACGAGGCCGCGGCATCGAGTGTGTGCACCGACACCGACCAAGTGTTAGCCGCCGCCGCCGCCATTGCCGCTCCCTACGTCCAGGCCGCCGCCTCACCCGCCTGCGAGCGAGCTCACGCTGACGGCCATCCCGTGCTTATGGGTCAACCGCCTCTCCGCACTTCCCACCAGTCCGACGATGGCGGAACACTTACGCAGATCGCGCAGCAAGCGGCGGCCATGCGCACCGACACCGGCCGATTGTTACCCGCCGCTGCCGACATTGCTGCTCCCTACGTCCAAGCCGCCGCCTCACCTGCTGGCGAAGAACGCATCAGTCTCGGCAAAGCGTCTCAGGATTATTCGCACGATCAGGTGCCATATACCCAAATGGCTCAACAAGTCGTGGACATGCTTATCGCCCGGGGCAAGTTGCTAGCCGCCACCACGGCTCCGACCAACGAGGACCGCGGCATCCGGTGTAATGCGCACCGAGACCGGCCAATTGCTACCCGCCGCTGCCGCCATTGCTGCTCCCTACGTCCAGGCCGCCGCCTCACCCGCCTGCGAGCGAGCTCGCGCTGACGGTCATGCCGTGCTTATGGGTCAACCGCCTCTCCGCACTTCCCACCAGTCCGACGATGGCGTAACACTTACGCAGATCGCGCAGCAAGCGGCGGCCATGCGCACCGACACCGGCCGATTGTTACTTCCCACCGCCGCCGTTACTCCCTACGTCCCGGCCGCCGCCTCCACCGCCCACGAGCGAACACACGCTTACGCCGATGCCGTGCCCGATCAACCACCATGGCGTACGGCTTTGCATACGAATATTGGCAAGGATGCACGACACGTTTTATCAAGCCCTCTTACGCCGCGCTTCCCGTCTTACGCTAAAATTGCCGGTTCTCGCCGTCGAAAATCTTCGACTCCGCTTCGACGTTCTCCGAACTCAACGGCAGTTGGTCATAGCTCGCACACGACCACCCCTAAGGGCAGCCACCACACACCTGCGAGGGCACTGCACGGGCGAAGCCTGCACGGCTTCCATTGTGTACGCACGGGAGATGATAGGCATGTGCACAACTGCAGGGGGCGGGGTCAGCTGGCCTCGGATGGTTCCTATATCGCGCGAACTTGCGGAGTTCTCGCGTTTTAGGAACTATTCAAGGGCAGCCATCACACACCTGCGAGGGCACTGCACGGGCAAAGCCTGCACGGCTTTCATTGTGTACGTGTAATGATAGGCATGTGCACAGCTGCAGGGGGTGGGGGCAGCTGGCCTCGGATGGTTCCTATATCGCGCGAACTTGCGGAGTTCTCGCGTTTTAGGAACTATTCAAGGGCAGCCATCACACACCTGCGAGGGCACTGCACGGGCAAAGCATGCACGGCTTTCATTGTGTACGATCGTGTAATGATAGGCATGTGCACAACTGCAGGGGGTGGGGACAGCTGGCCTCGGATGGCCTCGGATGGTTCCTATAGCGCGCGAACTTGCGGAGTTCTCGCGTTTTAGGAACTACTCAAGGGCAGCCATCACACACCTGCGAGGGCACTGCACGGGCAAAGCATGCACGGCTTTCATTGTGTACGATCGTGTAATGATAGGCATATGCACAACTGCAGGGGGTGGGGGCAGCTGGCCTCGGATGGTTCCTATAGCGCGCGAACTTGCGGAGTTCTCGCGTTTTAGGAATTATTCAAGGGCAGCCACCACACACCTGCGAGGGCACTGCACGGGCAAAGCCTGCACGGCTTTCATTGTGTACGCACGGGGGATGATAGGCATGTGCACAACTGCAGGGGGTGGGGGCAGCTGGCCTCGGTACTGTATGGTTCCTATATCGCGCGAACTTGCGGAGTTCTCGCGTTTTAGGAACTATTCAAGGGCAGCCATCACACACCTGCGAGGGCACTGCACGGGCAAAGCATGCACGGCTTTCATTGTGTACGTGTAATGATAGGCATGTGCACAACCGCAGGGGGTGGGGGCAGCTGGCCTCGGATGGTTCCTATATCGCGCGAACTTGCGGAGTTCTCGCGTTTTAGGAATATTCAAGGGCAGCCACCACACACCTGCGAGGGCACTGCACGGGCAAAGCCTGCACGGCTTTCATTGTGTACGCACGGGGGATGATAGGCATGTGCACAACTGCAGGGGGTGGGGGCAGCTGGCCTCGGTACTGTATGGTTCCTATATCGCGCGAACTTGCGGAGTTCTCGCGTTTTAGGAACTATTCAAGGGCAGCCATCACACACCTGCGAGGGCACTGCACGGGCAAAGCATGCACGGCTTTCATTGTGTACGATCGTGTAATGATAGGCATGTGCACAACTCATAAACTCGCTGGTAAACTCGCTGGTGACTCGTTTCTCATAAACGTTAGAAATGTAGATTACAACGGCCTTTTCGTGGGACGTTCTCAACGAACTAACTGAATATGATTAGATACTAGCCAGTCGATCTAAAACTCTCCACTAGGCCTGTGCGTTGTGATTGTGTGACGTACTGACATTTGCGAAATTAATCGAAATCATCGTCGTTTTGCGACCGGACGGCACTGGCTCGACACGATTATAGAAACTACGTAGAGTTTTATTACTCTGGCGATTCCGATTCTGAATTCTCTTTTCTCAATCCTGAACATCGCTTCTGCCATGGCCCATGCCATAACGATAAGCTGACGTCGAGGTGGCGATGGCGTTGCGGCATACATACGCGAATGCAGTGGCGAACTGGCGATGTCATCATTATCGTTCGGTCGTCATATCGAAATTTCGTTGGTGTCGCCCGTTGGGATTCGAGCTTTGATTAGTCAAGTAAGTAAGTAATTTGCCCGGGTTCGTCCTTATAAAGAGCAGGGGTCACTGCTGCGGCGTACCCGCCTCTGAACACTTACACCACAGTTCCAGCCTCCCCACCACCATCCCGTTCACGGCTGTTCCGCTAGCATGAGCTTTTAGCGCAGTTTCTTTTTGCGTATTTCTCTCGTGTTGTGATTTCCTTGTCGTCCTGACAGAGATGAGCCCTTCAGGGGGCGCCATGAGAATGGAAGTAGCCCAGTGAGTTTTTCATTTGCCTACTTAACAGGGTTACGACATTCGTAGGACATGGTCCCATTATCGGTGTAAATGCATTATTATCATTATTACTTACAACGGCCGATTTGACGTTCCAAGCAACGCACAAGGGAGTACCGTGGCAGACGGCTGAATTAACACGACGAGATAAGTCAAAACTGCTTGCTTATTATACCACTTACTTACAATAATACGTAAGGCACAACATTGTGATGAAACGTATATCATGAAAAAGTCTATTGCCTTTCATGCAAATCTCACAACTTGACCGTTTTTTATTCTCTCATGTCCAGTCACCACCCCACTTTACTTGCCGCTTCCTCTACTTGCTGACACTTTATCAACCGTTCTCGTCCAGCCCGGCCACGGCGCGTACAGTGTAGTACTATAGGCTTCCATGGGAAGGCTATAGTTTATACAGCCCTACCGAGAGTCTCCATGCAGACCCCCGGAAGATTTTAGATGGTGTGCACAGTATGCTGACTCCGTGTAACTGTCGCCGCATGCCAGTCACAGTCCTAACCGTTGTCCGACACGATACGATCGGTTCGAGGGTATAGGTTTGGCGTTTATGTTAAGCATCATATCACTTACTTATCAATATCATCACTGTGCACTCAGGCTGGGTCTCTGATGTTTAGTCGATTATTCGATTCTCAGAACAATTGCAATGATAAATTATCAGTATCGAGTCAGTTTAGATCTGGAACATCTGGAAGATCACGTACTCATCACAATCTTGCCTTCTTAGCAATTCCCTGTCACATTAACCATCTACTGAATTCAAACATGAAAGCGGTAGCAGGCTGAACTGTCCCTACCATGCCTGATGATCATGCAAGCCTATGGTAACAAAGAGCACAGTCTACGGGGAGAGCAAAGCGGGCTAGGGGAAAGAAGCGCCTGAGCTGGGCGCGCAACAGCTAGGGAAGAAAAGCACCTGCGCCTGTAAGTTGGCTTGGCTCCACCCAATGCGCGTCAGAGGGTGCGTGACGCGATATTTTACCCCATCGAGCTCGACACATCCATCTCCGCGCTCAAGGAACTGCTGTCTCAGGCCACTCTCATCCAGCATGTATGGGGAAGCGGTGGGCGCTTGCAGCCGCGAGGGCTGGAGATGTGGCTCTATCATCGAGGCAACATAGCGCCCAATTCCCTGGGAGCCACTCAGCCCTGTGGAGACGTCACCCCACCCCCACCCCACCCCACCCCACCCACTCCAACCCCTCGCCCCAGAGATCTCTGCCACCGATACAAGGACCAAACATGGAGAAGCGCGGGTTCCCAGCACCCTTTAATGCACTTCGAGCGTCGAGGGGTCGCTTCTCACTTTGCTGTTTGCCCTAGTATTCACCCTACTGCCCCCTGGACACTGCACAGTGACAGCATGGATAGATCAGCATTTGAAGTAATGCGAGTTCAGCGCTCCCATCCCCCAAAATGTCTCATGCCAAATGCCGCGTCTGACAAGCAGTTCCACAGTCACGCTAGCTTCCACTGCCTAGTAGCCACAAAGCTGATTGCATGGTCCAAGACTTCTTGATTGGGCTCATGACGCGGGGTCCGTGACATGGAGTGGCATAACGATATGCAGCAGAAGGGACGCATCGACGGCCCGAGAGGTATCCGTGGAGCGGCTCACATGAGCTGCCGCCAGCTCGGAGGTGCTCGCCTAAAGAAGGCGATGCGGCATACCCGTGGATCGAATACCGGCCACCGTGACCCATCTTGATGGCGCGTCGACGGCGATCTGGTAATCGCGGTGTTGGGTAGCGGGTCGCAGCCCCGCGTACGTGCCCTCCACGTGGCACACTTCGGTTAGTCGCGGAAGCAGCCGCTCCGCGAGTTGCTGCAGCCGGGCGGTGGTGGGAGCGTCCGTGCTCGCAGGCATCTCACTGCGCAGCCCCACGCTAGCGCCGACGTGGGAACAAGGAGAGATCAATCTAAGCGAGTACTGTGGCTATCCGCTAGCAATCAACGTATATCGTATCTCATATCTATCGTATATATCTCCAATCTAAGAGTAACCTGTTCTCAGACCCAACGCAGTGCGCTGGAGCGCTCAGCCGAATGCGGCAGCTGGCTCGGCCATCGCAGATGACTCGATGACGTGGCGTCGCACCGTTCCGTGACGTCCTCCGCGGTTGGGCCGACCACGATGTTGCCGTGCACCGATGGGAAGAGGAACACCCCCTTCGTGCGCTGTCTCCCCCGCGCCACCCCTTCGCACTCCCCTTCCATTCGGCTCTGCGCACTTCGCGAGAAGAAGAGTCCAAGCCTCGCTCCTCCACTGCCCCGCACAACCGCTCTGCATACTCTTTCGTGCAACGCTCTCAGCCCCTAAACAATTTCCTCCCATTGATCCTCCCACACTCATCCTGATGGGTCCAGCTGGCACCCCTGCCACGGTATCGCAGGGACATTGGGTCAGCCAGGACAACCCTTTGCCAGGGTCAACGCTTAGGAAGTAAACCCAGGAGAGTTGAGCCAAGCGAACACTGGGAAGCGGGTTGAGGCCACGGTACAGAGGGGAGGGAGCGCGGCCCACCTGGGATGGCACGGGCTGGATAGGGCGGGTGAGAAGCGGGAAAGAAGGCGCGCTGTACACCACGTACTGGCCCTTCCGAGGTCGAATTTCGAATCCCGGTCCCCCTCCCTCCTGCTTGGCACATCTGGTGATCAGGGAGAGGGATCCTGTGGTTGTGGAGAGATATAGGGGATCCGGGAGCAGGCAAGAGAGGTGCACCGCCCACACCTGCAGCAAGGCGGCCTGAACCCGGTCAGCGTGTAGCCCTGCCGCGTTGACCACGAAACGACCTGTCACCTCCTCTGGCTCCTCCCGTGTGCTCGCGTCACACGAGGCGCCGGTCTCCGTCACGTTGCTCCGCACTCCAAGTGTCCAGCCCGCCGCACACTTCTCCCCGGTTAAGATGGCGGCACCGCGGCGGATGGTCGCGCCCCCTTCCCGCACCGCCTGCAGCATAGATAAGTACAAGGTGCCGATACGATAAGTACGAGGTGCCGATACGAAGCTCGGCCGAATCGGGGCACCGTGAATCCATTAAGTCTAGCTGGACTATTTCACTAGGAGGGCGGCAAGGCCAGCCTGCATGCCTGATGAGCATACATAAGGGGCGTGAGCCATGGATCCAGCAGCGTCTCCCCTGGCCCCACCGCATACACCGCGCATTTCAAACCACAGATTGTGCATCCAAGAATCTCTTCGCTTGTAACGCTTTTTCACTGCGAGCTCCGGGAAATGCCATAGCCACAACCCCTATTGTAGTAATTGCAATATAATTGATAGGTGCCAAGTCTTCAGTTCACCCAAGAACGTTCTCGGCAATTTAATTGCTACACCATTTGATGTCTACAGTGCGTTCCGTGGGGTTGGGAGAGTGATCCAATGTGGGTACCTCAAGGTGGGCTATTTAGGAGCTCTTGGAGAATTTGGGGCCCTCTGGGTGCCGCAGCGAGAGGGAACCCTAAG
>LGRX02033556.1:0-45936 GCA_001247695.2 Cymbomonas tetramitiformis
AGGCTTTTTGTTCAAGTTTTTTAAGACACACTAATAATTATAGAAATGACAAATAATTAAACAAAATATCACAGGATTTTTAAAAATCTTTGAACTTACGGCGGTTGGAAGTACTCCGGTGCCACCCATCTCCGTATCGATTGATTCGTCCAAGAGACTGTACTCTTCACCAGATATCTCAGCAGACTTCCAGAAGTCTGGGTTCTCGGAATTTCGCCACATTTCATTCAGAAAAGAACTGTAAGCAGCAGCAGGAACTTTGGACGCTGAGCGTGTAACCAGCTCATCCAGCCTGTTCTTGCGCACTGTGTAAGTAGGCGCCACGCTGCTAATCAGCATATTTTCAGCGTCAAGACGGACAGCGCTATACTCATGAGGGCGTTCAGACGCCGCCAGCACGTACAGCGGGGTATTGCCGTTGGCGGTTGACGCAGCGCCAGCGAAAGAGATACGAAGGTTCTCATCTGCGTTTGCTGGCAAAATAGGCAAACTTTTGTGAACTGTTTCCCCATCGGCTGTTGCGAGAAAAACTTTTACTCGCAGCACATGGCCGTCTACAGAAGGTACGCGCTCAACTGACCACTGCTTGCTGGGTATCTGTGTTATGCTTCCTGCGCTCATTAATGCGCGAAATTGATCCAAAGTTGCCATTATTTTAATTCACGAAAAAGTAAAACAAAAAGGGCGATGAGCTGTAAGCGGTGTTATGCAAAGTAGGTTTTGAATTGTGAGGAAGTCTGGTCGAGTTTATTGAGTTTCAATAAGTTTTGTTCTCTCGTCATCAAAATCTGAGAATTGCAAATCGAAGTATTTTATTGGACGGGCCGAACGCGACAAAGAACTCGAATCTGCATTCAAGTTCTCGATTTCGATTGATGACATCTGCACTCGATCCGGGAACTTGAGTACAGAGTGATGTTATTGGACAAAGTTTGGTCGATCGATCCGATGAATTTAATATGACCGCCCGTAATATTCAAATTCAAAGTCATCGGCTGTCGCCCCTGACGAAACTGGGAATGAACTGTCGTCGTTTTCATTTCTCGGAAATTGGCTTCATAAGATTTTTGAACTATTTTTCTGATGGGGCCGTTCTGGCGAATAGCTGACGAAGCTATCGACGAAGTTATTGACCTTTCACAGCCTGCAATATACTACACCCAGAAGGAAGACGATATCATAGAAATAGACACAGACGTATTTCGCTCATCGCCAGTTAACGCTCCTCGCTCATCGCTATACAAAACAGTTTGCGACGATGAGATATTATGCTTTCCGTGCGTTGAAACGCCAATGCACTCGAAAAGCGCAGAAACTCCAATGACAGCAAACTTGCAAAAGACTAGCGACTCTCGCGCGACTCAGCGCTCATCGGACTCTAATGACACAATAAACACGCAAGAGTCTAGCTCGCGAAAGATAACAAGTGTTGACTTCAATGAGATAACGCAAAGCCTTGAAGCAAGCTTTAGTTCACATTCCGTGGGTGACGAAAAGAGTGAAAGTGTGCTGAATGGGAAAACAACTAAGGTCGGAAAAGAGCGAGCAGTTTACACATCAGTAAAAAGAAAACCCAAAGTTAAGAGTCAAATATCAATCAAAGAACGAAACCTTTCACAATCAGACATGGAAAGTATTGCAACTTATCGGTGCAAGTGCAAATCGTTTTGCTCGTTAATGTTTCACACATCAGCTTTAGCTGCTCAACGCAAAATGTTTTGGAACTTGTCTCAAAAGGATCGTAAAGAATGGATGATAAGAGATCTTATGGTGAGCGGGACCAGAACTTGTGACTCAAGATTCATATTTATGTTCTTCATATGTGACAGACCGGTAAGTTTGCCAAAACTGCTCATTAGGTTAATGAGCGGTTTTCCTTCTTTTTTATAAAATCCCCTCGAAGAATATTTTTTTGTTCGTATTCCTGAAAGTGTGCCAAAACTGCTCATTAGGTTAATGAGCGGTTTTCCTTTTTTTTTATATAAAATCCCCTTGAAGAATATTTTTTTGTTCGTATTCCTGAAAGTGTGCCAAAACTGCTCATTAGGTTAATGAGCGGTTTTTCTTCTTTTTTATAAATTCCCCTTGAAGAATATTTTTTTGTTCGTATTCCTGAAAGTGTGCCAAAACTGCTCATTAGGTTAATGAGCGGTTTTCCTTCTTTTTTATAAAATCCCCTTGAAGAATATCTTTTTGTTCGTATTCCTGAAAGTGTGCCAAAACTGCTCATTAGGTTAATGAGCGGTTTTCCTTCTTTTTTATAAAATCCCCTTGAAGAATATCTTTTTGTTCGTATTCCTGAAAGTGTGCCAAAACTGCTCATTAGGTTAATGAGCGGTTTTCCTTCTTTTTTATAAAATCCCCTTGAAGAATTTTTTTTTGTTCTTATTCCTGAAAGTGTGCCAAAACTGCTCATTAGGTTAATGAGCGGTTTTCCTTCTTTTTGAAAAATCTCCCTTTAAGAATTGTTTTTGTTCGTATTTCTGAAAGTGTGCCAAAACTGCTCATTAGGTTAATGAGCGGTTTTCCTTCTTTTGTTTCAAATCCCCTTGAAGAATACTTTTTTGTTCGTATTCCTGAAAGTGTGCCAAAACTGCTCATTAGGTTAATGAGCGGTTTTCCTTCTTTTTGAAAACATTCACTTTGCTGGTATATTTACAGGTGTGTTCGGCCTTCTACCAGAAGGTTTACAAAGTAAGCCAAGGCTATTTCTGCGACGTACGCGAGCGCGTTCTCTCTGGAAGAACGAATTTCATTCACGGGCTGACTGGCAGTGAGGCAAATCGGCGTTTGTCCAACAAAAAATCAAATGTCGTCGCCTTCGTGAATAAATATGCGGAAGAACAGGGCGAACCTCAGCCTCAAAAACCTGAGACGCATCTCCCGTCGGGGAAGACAAGAGAAGAGATTTGGGATGACTATCTCGATTCTTTATCTATTCACGACTGCAAATCCAAGGAAGTCTCCTTGCCGTACTTCTACGAAATCTGGAAAGACGAGTTCAAATCTTGGCTCAAAGTTCCGAAGTGCAAGCGTTTTTCGCAGTGCAGTGTATGTGCTTCGATCAAACTTTTGAAGGAGGGCACACCTAAATCCCAGCACGGTAAGCTAAATTTTGAAAAATACAGTATTTGCATTTGTTTTACGTTGTTTTAGAAGTTTGTATATTAAAACGTTTTTTTTTTTCAGGTCAATACGACAAAATGCGAGAGGTGCACCTTAACCAAGCGCGTGCCGAGCGTGAGAAGTTCTACAAACACGGCCGAAAATCTAACATGACTAAGAGCATCAAGGAAAACAAGACGTGGTGGAAATATTCCTCTGTCATCATTGACGGGATGACCCAATGGACGACGCGCGTGCCGCATTTCAGGCGCATGCCATCATATCTGGACCGAAAGGACTTCTTGGACGTGCACAATATGGGTAGCATCATCGAAAACGTTGGCCGGTTTATGGACTTCAACTACGCGAATTACGGTGACGACGCCAACTTCCTGCTGAACGTGCTGCATCGTGACGTCACTCGAATTCAAGAGCACCGTAGTAAAGGGGATGGCGAGGAACCGTACCCGATGCCGGAAGTGTTATACGTCCAGCTTGACAACGTGGGCACCAACAAGAGCATTATGCTTTTGGCGTATATCTCTTGGTTGGTTATGTCTGGCGCGTTCAAGAAGGTGAAGGTGAACTTCCTAATCGTCGGTCACACCCACGAGAACATCGACCAGATGTTCTCGCGTTTTTCTGTGCGCTTAAAACGCAAGCTTGCGATGACCCTTGACGAAATGATGGAAATCGCAAAGGAGTGTTTCTCGGATGGCATCTTCACGACCGCGGTGGCGAAAGTGCACGATTTGAAGACCTGGTTCGGTGGTCGCTACGAGAACGTCTGTGGCATCTCCACGCAGCAGACCTTCAAAGCGTTCAAGAACGAGGCCGGCGAAGTGGTCGTGCAATACAAGATGTATTCCACCGACAAGAAGTGGCTACCAGAGGAGGGCCTCAAGGTGTTGAACTGTATGCCCGAGAACCTGCCTGATTTTGTCAAACCGAAAGCCTTCTCCAAAGAAGGGCTTACGAAGCTCGAGGATCTGGTGGACGGGATGCGGACCATTTTGAGTACGACGTTTACACCTACCCACGAGGCGTGGTGGGCGGAGCTGTTGAGGAAGCAACGAAAGCTGACCGAGGAGGGCATTTTCGAGGAGCCCAATGTCCCGTTCGTTTTGCCGAGCAAATTGCACGCACGTTTGAATGCCCCTTTGGTGCATGCCTTGGAAGCTCCTCTCAGACTCGCCGAAGCGCAGATGCCAGCAGCAGCCGAAATTCCAGCCCGAATTCAAGAACGCGTAGAACGTGCACCGATTGCCGTGTACACGGGCAAACGTAAGGCGGTGAATCGGGCTGCTAGAAAAGCTGAAGCGTACGTGGCCAACCCGGTATGGGAGGTTTCGTTCGATCAGATGACTGTAAACAGCTACGCCGTTTGCTTCGGAGAAATCACGGGCGTGAAGGCCAACGATGTACGCCAATTCCGTGTCAAGCTCAACGGCAAAGAATGGTCGGACCCCTGATGCTTGTCCGAGTACATGCACGGATTGTCTACGCGAAGGAGTTGAAGTACAAGTACCTGAAAGTGAAGACATACACGGACACTAAGGAGCGAAGACTCGGAAAGGTGTTGGCAGGGTAAGCGGGAGCCTTCTGGGAGAACGCATCCGATACGCCGTCAACTGAGCCCTTCAAAAGTGCAGAGATATTGCTAGCGTGGAACATCGCAGCTAACGAAGCAAAAGGTTGTATCCCAGAAGAACAATATGGGCAACTTATAGTGGCACTGCCTGCACAAAGAGCCAAGAAAAGATGAATTGATAACGGGCAAATGGAAGAAACCGAAGGCGATGAAGACAATAGCGAAAACGAGGGAAATGAGGAAGTGCCGACCTGTCCCGACCGGTCCAGACCTGACCAGAGGTGTAAAGACCTAGACGACGGTAGTGATGTTGAAATGTGAATAGAATCAGTTGACTAAGACGCAAGAAATAGATGTACATAATGTAAATACGATTATTAGAGAAATCTGATATGGCAATTGCTCATTTCTTTTGTATGTCATGCTCGCTACCATTTACAGCACAGAAAATAAATTGCATGCTTCACCGTGTCTTGGAAACATTTTCGTACGTGTCTTGTAATTTTACCGTTGCGGAGGCCTGCGAGCAAAATTATTTTCAACATTAACATTTTCAGCACATATATTTTCTAAATATCGCCAAAAACAGCTAATGTCAATTATCTACCCTAATGTCAATTTCATCGAATAGCGTGTTGTACCTGGACGGTACATCCGCGTTCTCGTTCTTCGGACCCGGTCGATACTGGACCGTGAACTCAAACTCCTGCAGACTGATGGCCCAGCGCAGGTGTTGGCCCTGCAAGTCCCCCTTTTCCATGAGGGTCGCGAGTGGCGAATGGTCGGTGATCAGCGTGAAGTGGATCCCGTGGAGATACTGGCGCAAGGTGCGGATTGCCCACACCACTGCCAGCATCTCTCCCTGGAAGCTCGCATACTGCCTCTCAGTCTTTGATAACGAGCGACTGATCACCACGCAGATGTGCTCTACGCCGTTCTCGTCCTTCTGGCCCAGCACTGCACCAATGCCATGGTTGCTCCAGTCCGTGTAGAGGAAGATGGGCTTACTGTAATCGATGGGCTTCAAACACCTCCCCGAACATAGAGCATCCTTCAGTGCCTGCAACGCCTGGTCCTGCTCCTTCCCCCAAGCTTCTTTGATGTCCAACACATCCTTCCTGAGCAAGTCGTTCAGCGGTCGAGCCATCTCTGAGTAATTGGGTCCCATGGGTTCCCCCACCAAGCCCTTGTAGTAGTTCATGAGCCCGAGAATGGAGCGCACCCCAGTCTTATCCTCGGGCTTAGGCAACTCCTGAATGGCCTTACATTTGATGTCTTGCGCACCAATGGTGTTGTGGCCAATGCGGTAGCCCAAGAAGTCCACGGTGGCTGACCCGAAGGTCGACTTGCCCGAGTGCAGTCGGATCCCTGCATCCCCCAAGGTGCGAAGCACGGCCTCTACATCCTTGATGTGCTGCTCAGGAGTGTCTGAGTATATGCACACGTCGTCAACGTACGCCACCGTACAGTGTTGCAGGTGGCGCAACTCGTAGTCCATGATCCTGATGAAGGCAGCGGTCGCTCCAGCTGCTCCAAATGGCATGGAAGTGTACCGATAGAGCTGATTGTCCCACCAGAACGCTGTCTTGTCCCTGTCCTCCTCGGTGGTCATGGGGATCTGGTGGAACGCCTTGGTCGCGTCCAGAGTAGTCTTGAACTTGGCTTTCGCCACGCGCTGATAGAGCTCTTCTGGACGGTGAGGCAGCGTATTGTCCTTCAGCGACAACCGGTTCGTGTTCCGTAGGTCGACACAGAAGCGCGTTGAGGTCCACTGTCCAGTGTCATGGTCCTTCTTCCCCGCGACCACCACGTTGCTGGCGTGTCTACAGTGCTGCGAAGCCGGCTCGATGAAGCCGTACTCCAGTAGCTCCTTGCAGTGCAGATCAATGATCTCCTGCTCCCCTGGGCTGTATTTCCTCGGTCGCTGGTAAGCCACCTTGGTCTCGTCCTTGAATGGGATGGCGAAGGTTGCATGTGCTGCTCCTCCATGGTAGCCCTTGATGTCCTGTGGTTTGTTGGCAAAGCAATAGCTGCACCTCCTCACCACGTTGCGCATCTCCTCCCAGTTCTCCTCAGTGAACTCAGGATGCCCCCCGAAGGTGGCATTGAGCTCGGTGTCCAGCCACGCGGCCTCGTCTTTGGTGACTCTGGTCGTGCCCCCTGGCTGCAACGTGTCCAGGACTGTGTGCGGAAGCACCTCGTCTCGTTCGGCCACCATGGCTTCCCACCCAGTGTCCCATTGACGCGAGGATCTCTGGTCCTCCCAGGCGGTCCTGGAAGACCTGCTCAGCGGTTCAGAGCACGAACCCGCAGTGGGCATGCCTCGCAACTCCTCAGGGGCCACGGCGGCCATCCAAACGGAGACCACGAGTAGCAACAAAAGTTTCAAAACTCTGCCAGTCCCCACTGGTTTGACTGGAGGGTGAAGGGTCAGTATGCAAGTCAGCATCCTCCACCCCCCTTGCACACTGCCCAAACCTCCTGTTGCCGACATGTGGATCACCAGCGCCAGGACCAACGCCACGTAGGCGTAATGAGCTACGCGGTAGCAAGAGTCACGAACCGCAGGCGCCGCAGCCGGGCAGCAAAACGCGGCTTCTGCATGCGGCGCGGGATGGCCGCCAGCGTGGCAGGACCTGCCGCAGTGACTCGCTGCACGATCCCCAGCGTGTGGCTCGCCCGAGTACGAATCGCGGCAAACATAGGAACGCGCACCAAGCAGAAGCCCGGCAGGCCATGTCTCCCAACGTGTACTGCGACCATCAAGCTGCACCCCAGCGAACTGACCGTGCCCACGAAGCGCGCGGCGAGCACGGCAAGCGCAAGCCGGAGCAACGGCACGCACCACAGCCCGCGCTGGGCATGGTGCAATCCAGCCACCTCACAGGCAACTGTGCTCAGCAACAACAGGTGCCTCGCCATCTCTGACAGCACACGAAGGTGTAGACGTGGGTGCTCCCATGGCTGCAGCGGCGCGGTACGCACGGCCCACAATACGCGCGCCATTACTCTGCGATGCACACCTGCACGGCACATCCAGACGGCGGCCATCTCGCCAATAAGGTATTGCACCTAAGGAAATAAGGGTTTCATCGTCTGAAATAGGAATGAAGTTTTTCATTGACTCTAGTTCCTGAATCCAGAATCACATAGAAAATATAGTATATCCTAGGCCGAAAAGGAGGAAGAGCCTCCCGCAAAGAACAAAAATAAAAGAGTAGGAAAAGCTGCAGCAGGAAGTCCTGTAGGAAAAGCGGGGAAGAAGGCAAGCGGGGAAGAGGATGAGGAGGCGGTGGAAGAAAATGCCGAGGAGGAAGAAAAGGAGGAAGAGCTTCCCGCAAAGAAAACAGAAAAAAGAAAAGCTGCAGTAGGAAGTCCTGAAGGAAAAGCGGGGAAGATGTCAAAAAACTAGACCTTATTAGACCTTCTGTACACTTTCAGTAAATTTTTGAATTGAATAACCATTGAAACATTGCCATACCTGAATAGTGTCTAGCATAAAAATGTGTAAGCATTGCCATACCTGTACAATGGTTAACGGTAGCAATGCATACACATTGCCATATCTGGGTAGTGTTTGATAAACATGGCCATACCTCTATAATATACAAAATAATAATGCCAGGGCATGGCCATGTCTGATCAGTACTTGAGAATAAACACATGATAGGTAAGGCCATACCTGGCCTTGTTTCTGTATAAACATGGCCATGTCTGATCAGTACTTGAGTACAAATACATGATAGATAGGGCCCTAATTACCCTTGTTTATGTATAAACATGACCATACTTACCCACTATCTACCCAATGTCTAAGTGATTCATGCATTCACGTGCGTACATATGGTGCGTTAGACATTGGGTAGGTAGGGGGCAAGTAAGGGGTAAGTAAGGGGGTAGGTAAGGGTTAAGTAAGGCCGAAAACATGACCAAATATGGCCCTACCTGGGCAATGTTGCGCCGCGGAAAAACACGCCCAAACATGGCCATGTCTGAAGCCATCCAGACATTGGGTAGATACACGGCAAACATGGCCCTACCTACAATTCCTAAATTTGTAGGGGGTAGAGAAACGCCTCCCCTCATGTCCCTCCCCTCCCCCCTCCTATCCCCCTCTGTCCCCCCCTCTTTGTCCCCCTCCTCGTTAATCGATAAGAGCGCGCGAGCGCAGAGCGGGGGGGGCGAAGCCTCCGCGACGCGAAGCGGGAACAGCGCGCGGTCGGTTGATGTTCGACTTGCACTTCGAACGCCATGCCATGCCGTGCCGTGCCATGCCATGCCATGCCATGCCATGCGGCCGTGCCGTGCCATGCCATGCCATGCCATGCCATGCAATGCCATGCCACAAAAGTCAGAACTCCTACAACGAACAACCATAACCACTCGCAACCTCAATCAATTTTGGAGAATATATTTTCCCCACCTGTACGTTCACGTACCCCCTATATAATTGGCCTCGCGATCGCGACCGCTTCGCGGCCATTAATATTAAATACATGGTCGCGAAGCGACCATGCATTAAGTTTTTTGCAGTTGCTAATATCCACAGGAAGTGATACCGTAGGGGAGTTTATACAGTTATTAGACTTCTGACTTGACGACGACGTTGAGACTGCGACTGTGACATGACATACTCGATACTGTGACGTGATCGTGATACAAAGTCAAAGCTCAAACGGAGATCACAGATCTGAAAATTTCGACCATTCGATTTCACTGGAATCGATTTGCAAATTCGATTTGCAATGCCATTCTTAACACCTTAAAGACGACGTCCCCGTACTGCAAAGCTGATATTCAAACTCGAGCTTGAAGATGATGCTAAAACATGCGTATCTTGCGCTATACTTGTGCGATTGACATCATAGTTTGCGCAAATTGGAAAGCATCTACTGTGACTTTATAAAGCTACATTATGACGTGCGATGCACATCCTTAAGTATGCATACGTGTACATTTAACAGTTTGCAGAGAAATCTCTGCACTTTGAGCAGACGGTGTGGGCAAACTAGGGATGTAAGGGGCACGTGTGGCATCCCATCGGGTCGTCATTTGAGTCTATTTAACATAGATACTTAATATGCCATCATTCGAGGTCGTATGGCCAAGTTATGCCCGATACCGCATAAAAGCTGATATTCCATACTGCAAAAGGGACTTCGTCTTTAAGGTGTTAACGATTCGACACGACCCAAATCGACTGAAATGGGCAGTGACACAACACTTTTCAAGTTTTCATTGGTTCTCGCTTGCGCGCATGACGAACACAGAACAAGAAACGTTCGGAAAAGTAGCTTAGAGTTTTAAAGAACCTTTGCGGGCGGGTCGGCGAGGGGGTTATTTTGACCATATAGGCGTATACGTGATGCCAAAATGCTATGTTTTGAAGATACCTCTCACCCCAGGCTTCAGAAACGCTTCTGCATGCTCCCGGGATCCGCGGAACCCAGGGGATCTCGTGCTCCATTTGCGTGATTCTAAGCGTAGTTCCCGCGAGATCCCCCGCCCGGCATAGAGATAGGGTATGCTCGCAAACTTTTCGTTTTGTTATGCGAAAGCGGATTTGCCCTTCCCCCTACGTTTCTGGACGCGTGCAATACATCGTATTGAACACATATTGCAGGCATATTGCACGCGTATTGACAATAAATGTTCAATACAATAAAAAATGTTACAATATGTGTGCAATATGCCTGCAAGCGCTCCAACATGTGTGCAACATAGTATTGCAGTGAGCCCTCATGTATTGGAGACATATTGAAGTTCTGATGCAGAGAGTTATTTCAATATGCCTTCAACACATGTGTAGTATAGGGTTGGAGACATGCACCATGCATGTCGCAAACACTATGAAGGCATGTTGCAGACATATTGCCCACATATTGTATACATATTGTATACATATTGTAAGTCAACATTCAATATGTTGGATACACACTGCGGACCTACTGCATACGTATTGAACATGTAAACTCAATATGTTGTATATATATTGTGGACATATTGCATATGTATTGAAATAAAAGTTGCCTATATTGGATATATACTGAAGACCTATTGCATGCATATTGCACAGACATATTCAACATGCTGCAAGTATGCTGTGGACCTATTGCATATGTCAACGAGAGGCATATTGAACACAATTAATATTGAATACAATTACAAATTGTCAAATTTGTTTCACAAATGCTCCCCCTGCCGTACGTAGGCTACGTCCACTACAAGGTTTTTATTTTTGTTCTTCCCTCGCGCATGAAGGCCTTCTGCAAGAGGAGGGACGCCTCCGAGCCGGGATTCCCCACTCGGTGGCTAGCGTCCATCCCTTCCGGGAGGCGCTTGTCCACCTCCTTCATGATGTAGGAGATGGCGCTGCGGACATATGCATATGGCTTCTCTTTGCAAAGCATCTTCATGTCGAGGATATCAGTTACCTGCAGCCCCACCAAACGAAATACATGTGTCAAATATTGGAAATATAGTACAATACTATTACAGTACTATTACAGTACTATAACAGACATATTGTACACATATTGTGCACATATTGAAAGGGTTGGTGCGCACCTTGATACCGATGAGCCCCTCGGTGAGGGGGAAATCGGGGCCGTCCATTCTATTCATTCGTACGTTCTCGGGAAACAGCACTCGCCTTCTTGAAGGAGTTGCGGGGAGTCACCCGGTGGGGCGATGGGCATAAGCATTTGTTGCGCACCTCAACCGCCTCCAACGGCGCAAAATACGCAAAGCACCTCAAGGCGCATGCGGCTTTGAAGGCTTTCGAGTCCAAGTTGTTGGCGGTATTGTCCTCTTGGCCTCGCGATGATGGTGAAGTCGACAATGCGCTGCAGGACATTGTGTCCAAACTGACTATCATCATACGGGAATGCACTGCGCATTCCATAGAACCTCGGGTACGTATTCAATGTTGGTGTGATATGAGTTCCACATGTCACAGGTATGTTGAATATATGTTACAAACGTATTGATTCGTACGTGCAGGATATGGAGTATTTGAGAGAGCAGACCAGACTTTTCTTTGAGGACTTGGAAGCGAATGGTCCTCCACAGTGGCTTGCAATCAACACCCATAAAATCTGGCACTGGGCCGATCTGCTCCTGCGATTCGGACCTGTGCGTGAATGGTGGATGTATGCCTTCGAGTCCATGAATGGCAAGCTAGCTAGGTGGGTGAAGAACAATGCGTTCCCCGTGGCAAGCATCATGAACGGCTATCTAAGGTTGAAAACCTTGCGCTCCCTACGAGGCATCCTGACCATGCTCTTGAACCGAGAAAGAGCTACTGCCGGCCGTGTCCCGCGGGCTTTGATGGCGGGCCCCGCTCCCGGCATCGTGGTCACTACCTTCGGGGAGAAGGGCAAGCCATTGGAGCTAACGTCCTTGGAGATTGACCAACTGACCCGCTGGATGCGAGCGAGTATTCCCGCTTACCGAAAGCTTTTTCAACAACATGCTGAGTACGACCTGTTCCGGCGGAGGTGCAACCTGCAAGCTCGCACGCATGTACTATCTGTAGTATACCTGCAACATATTGTCAACTTGTTTCTGTATGTTTATCATATATTGTAAGTATACTAAGAATATGTTGTCATCACAGGGAGAATGCCGCGCGCTCTAAACATGCAAATAGGTACCGACAAGAGGTGGGTGTTGTGCCCGCGATCGCGTTCGGTCCATTGGAGGACCCTGAAGGATGGTTTGGTCGTCAATACACGGCTTACGAGAAGTCGCTCATGATGGGTCCCGAACCCATGTGTTCCAAGTACAACAAGGTGAACATCGGCGGTGTCTTCTATCGCACTAGAGACGGGGACAAAGGGAAAGTGACAACCCAGTGTTTCGTCCGCGCATCCTTCCCCAAGAATGATGCCGATGCCGATGACGAGTGGGAGGACAGGTACGACCTCAACCACCAGTTTGCATGCTTCTTTGCCTTTTCGTATATCTCTGCAACATATATGCAATACGTCCCCAACATATTGAGGATATGTTGTACGTATATTACAAAAACATTGAACATTTCGTGCGCAGGTATGGTATCATCAACGCCATTCTGCGGGTTAGCATTGGCGGTGTGCTCTACACTTTTTTAAAGTGTGATTGGCTACCCGTGCCCACGGAAGCTCAGATCGCAAGCTTCAAGCTGAAGAACTCCATCCTCGGCGTGGACAAGGTGTCCAAGGCTTACTACACCTTCAACCCATGGGACACCTCCAAGTACACTATGGACAACCGAGAGCCCTACCTACTGGCCAATCAAGTCCAAGCGCAAGTAGTGATAGTCAAACACCCCTGCATGGATTCAGCGGTGATACTTGATACGAGCGACCGCAATATGGAGAAACTTGCACTCGTTGATAGGCCCGTAGGTAGTGATGGTCACTTTGACACATGCGGGAAGTGTAGAGTCGGTGGCGAGCTCCTTCTGTGTGAGAGGGCAGGCTGCAAAGAGGCTATGCACGTGCGATGCGCAGGGCTCACCGACATCCCCACTGGAATGTGGTACTGCAGAAAGTGTGATGACGCATAGTAGTGCCTCTGTACACATTTGATATACCTGTAATATACCAGATACGTATTGCGGACATATTGTAAGTATTATGCAATATGTGAGCAGCAGGGGGGTCTTACCCCTTTACCCCATGCAGTCATGTGTTGCATAATTCACTCTGATTGTAGACATATTGCACATGTACTAAAGATATTCTGCATGAGGGAATGTTTCAATATGTGTTCAACACATATATTGCAAACGTGTTGAATGATTCATCTGATTGTAGACATATTGCACATGTACTAAAGATATTCTGCATGAGGGAATGTTTCAATATGTGTTCAACACATATATTGCAAACGTGTTGAATGATTCATCTGATTGTAGACATATTGCACATGTATTGAACGATTCCTTATGCGTGAATGTTTCAACATGTGTTCAACACATGTTCAGTACGTGTGTTGCAGGCGGTTGCAGACATATTGAACACCCCTCCAATCGGTTTGCCTTATTTCAATACATCGGGGCCCCAATTCAAAAAGCCCCCCAGAACCGACCTCTGCGATACGCGTCCAAATGCCGTGAAAACTTGTCCCCATAACGCTAGACCCTTCCTTAGATGATACCAAGTGCTAGTGGGTGAGTCTGACACCATTTGGGTGCCCATGCTAGCATACTCATTTTCGCTGTGTCCAGGCTGATCGCGGTTCAATAGTTTGGCCAATATGTTACACGTGTATTGGAATGTCCAGATATTAGCATACCGTCTTCAATATGCCTCCAATATGCCTCCAATACGTGTTCAACACGTGTATTGAACCCGTCTAGAAACGTAGGGTCCCGTGCGGGTACATACAATTTTAAAGATATCTCCAAATTTTGGGTATCCCTTTATTGTTCATTCGCTACACATCATCTACGTTTATGAGACCGGTCATAACCCGTAACCGGTTATAACCTGGAGGTCCGTTTTATGCGCGAACCCGCAAAGTTTCTCCATGAAAGGCCCTTGTCGTGAGAGGACGGAAGCATGCTGGTTCGTAACGAAAAAAATATCTCTCATCCGGGCAACCGCGAGATAAAAACAAGAAGTGCAGGTGGCGGCTCGGTCGGTCGGTCGGTCTTAGTTGCATAAGATAAGAATACTTAGTTGTTTTATCGGAGCCCATTATGCGCGACAAGACCACCCGGTTCGCCGCTTTTGATGACAGGGACATGCTGGTGGCGCCTCTGGTGGTAGCTATTCGTACGGAGCTTCAATCGGCTGGGTTGAACATGGACGCCTTCATCAACCTCGGCGACCCCACTGCGGTCTGCGTCGTCGACAAGATCAACTAGCTCGTCGGTATACGCCGTGCTCTCCTACGCGATTGTGGGCGGTTCGGTAGCGGAGGGGTACGCACCTGCTGGATCCGATGCTGAAATCTGTATAGGCAGCCCTGACCGGAAGTCCCGGTGCAGGCCCCTATGACAGATCCTTAGGCCAACTCTGGACTGCTGACTGATCCGTAGGTTCGTACTGTGACACGGCGGGTGTCACAGGTAGGCTAGACTCCGAGACCGTCCGAGACCGTTCCGGGTATATATAGCTTAGGGTTTATTTATTTTCAGAGTTTATCCACACACAGTTCGGGACTTTCTGATATCTAGTGAACTAGGATATTCCAGTATCCGATGCGATTTCCGATCGTGATGGCCAGCGTGCCTTGGTCGACATCATCAAAGGGTGTGTCCCCCCTTGGTGTGCCAAACTCTACTAGCGGAGCATGCGTGCCTTCCGATATCCCACGACTCAGGTGGATCCGCGCCCACTTCTGGCTTTGGAGCGCAGGAGCTCGTGCGTGCTTGACAATCGGGAAGTGGACTGGCGCCCGACGGAGGCGACGAGGAAACAGCAGGTCGATTCAAAGGTTACATGTCCAACATCAAAGTTAGCCATCCTCGCGCTTACGAATATAACATATATACCTATGACTTGCCTGCAAGTTGCATTGCACGCGTACGGGTCTCCGTCGACTAAAAATGAATAGACTCCAATTAATGCGACTTTGAAAATCCGTTCCGACGATTCGGCACAAACAACTCGGCCAGAAACAGCTGAAACATCAAAATAATGGGGCAATGAAACATAAGATTGATCTATCGTTGTATACCAAACGATGACAATGGATTTTAGTCAAGATAAAATATAAAGCGTTTGGATCCTGTGTAATGCTATGGCATGTTTGCCCGTTAGTGGCCATCCAGACCACAAGTCCACGGGAATGCTCCCGTAAAGGTCAAAGCGGCCGTAAGCGGTATGTGGAAACACAACTCGCCGCCAGTCTCCTTGTTCTGTTATATTCCACATGCACTTGGATATGCTAACTGCTGATTACTCATGCAGGCCACCTGTGCGCACTCTTTGTCTGATTTTTAATGTCAACGCACTGCGAAGGCTTGCAAGACGATTCGGTCTTACTAGTTCATCGCCCTTAGAAAAGTCGGCTCGAATCAACTCATCCCACTAAGGGCTAAGGCAGGTATTTTTCTTAGATATGAACGCTTAGCTAAGTCCTTTTTCGATGGCATGCATATCTACACGGCATGCTTCAGGTGGGCATCAATGGTTGAGCACTGAGAATGAGTCCGTTTCATCTTTATTTTGTGAGTAATTCGGTGTTTGTTAAATTGTATATTTCTCTTGACTTAACTTGTTTGGGCTACTCGCCCCTGACTGGGTTGCTGGACCGAACCATTTCTGCTATGTTCTTGTGCAAAGGCGCACAAAATGGGTTTGCCACGCTTTATGAATACCCATCCACTGGGCGCTCCCGGTGAAGTGTAAACGCATCCAACACGTCCCCACTATCACTACCAATAAATTCCCAAAAGAGGTCTGTACTGTTAATCACGGAAAGTCGTCCAAAGCCATAGTGCGAATCGTCCTGTCGTGCAAGCCTCAAAAGTTCACCGACATCACGTGAGTTATGCCCCCCATCATCAAAAACAGGAAGAAATGGCACATCTTGATGCTAAATGGTCAGGGCCACTGCCAACATTTGAAAATGTAATAACGAAAAATCAAATGCATTCTGTACAGGTGGCTGCACTTGGGGCCATTCTTCTACAAGAGCGTCATGATGTGCTGCCAAAAAAGAATAAGGCTGATTCCATGCTGAACAACTCGGCATTCAGGGCAGAATGCAGCGGTCCTCAATTGAGGCGTACACGGACCTTTACTGCATTCCATACTTGATGAGGACTCCCACCGTAATCCGCATGGGCCTCCACGTTGCCAGCCATACCCGCTACAATATGAGTGGTGTGAGTCGGATTAGCATATATGGATAGATTCTGCTGCAGTTCAGGGACTCCTCGGAACACGGGCAGCTGGCGCTCATACGAATGTTGGTGGCCTGCAACTCCCCTCCACGGGGATCAATATCCGTTCACACCTCTACGATGTTATCTAGGTCAAATAACTCCCCTTGGCGGGGCCTGACTATTCGTTCACACCCTTCCGATGCCATCCAGGTGAAACAACTACCCTCGATGGGGCCCACTATTGATTTACATCTCCCAGATGCTATCCGAGTCAAACAACACGAGGCTCGTTTCGTTTGACAAGTATCTATTAATGTTATTCTTTGAGACTCTTTTGACCCCAGATCGCATTGCCAAAAAGGCACACCGCTTACATGTCAGATCGGCTTGAATTAAATCATTTCGTCTAGCGCATCAGGTGATCGTATGAGTCGAAGCCTTTTATCATCTTGCTGTCCGTGGGCAATAGTACAACGAGTTTGGTGCGAAGGGAAGGCAGCGCGACAAAAGCCACGTCTAGAGCACGGGCATGTAGTGCGGACTGCTGCTTGTGCTCTTGGGCTCCTTCAGGGTCTTCCTTTCACATCTCCGTCTCCGGCAGAAAGCGGTCCTCCCATCTTGGAAAGAGCGGAGTCCCGGCGCAGCCCTCAGGCTTGTCTGACTTCACCTGCTGTCTTGCTGCCTCCTCCTACCAGGGTTTGATCATCTGGACCGCTGCCCATATCATCAGTGGCGCCCGATCACCGAAGTCGATCACCGGAGGTCCGTGCAGCCGCCAGCCAGCTGATGGGGACTCCTCGGCCGGTCCACTATTTCACCTCGGCACTGACTCCTGCTGCACATCATCTTCTCGCCTCTCTGTCCTTTCGCCTGTTCCCGGAAAGTGAGCTTCTCTTGAGCAATCCCTGCAGGGGGCTGAAAGGGGTGTGGGCGTCGAGGCCGGCATGTGCCAGGCACACTGGACCGCGCCTGTGCCGGCCTTCTTGCCAGCATCTCCAAGAGCCTTACCACATCCTAAGCCTAACACGTTCAGTGATGGGCCACTCCCGCTGCTGCGTCCAGCGGTACACGCACTGCCACCCGCTCTCCCGCATCCCGCGGGCCGAATCGGGGACTCCGCAGGTCGCTTTGCGCTCACTTCCGTCACCGGCGTACCCTTGCTCGCGCCGAAGTCCTCGATGTGCTGCCCGAGCAGGGTTTCCACTCTCCAGCACTCCATACCTAAAGTTGAAACCCATCGACACAACCGCACACTTGGAGTTGAGCGCACTCGCTCCGCCCTACGAGCCGCCTTCCTGGAGCAACGTGCAAAGACTGCAGAGACGAGGGAGGAGACGTCTCGCATCACGTTGCAGGGCGCCTGAATGATCTTCTCGACGTCCTCAGTTGAGAGCACCTCTTTCCTTCGCTCTCCTCGAGAAAGGCCGGAGCGCTCTCTGAGGAGGAAGCTGCTCGGTGCAGCCGCGCAACAGCCATTCCCACAACCGCAGCGGCTCGGATTTCCTACAGGGAGATAATCAATTACCGCCGCTTGTTGTTCAAAGACGCTGATCGTTTTTGCATTTCGCAGATCGCAAAGCTGCGGCCTCACAGGACATGAGTGGAGCGAGCTCGTCTCACTGCACGCGCCGCACAGGAGCTCCTTCCTGCGCGCCAGCTCCTTGTCCCCGCCTTCATCCTGATTGTGGAGGTCGGCCATTACCTGACAGCGCCAACAACTTCGTGTGCACTTGATTTCCCCCTTATTGTGGCGTGTTCTCCTTCTCCCTCCACCCCCGAGGAAACCTTGCTGCTGGGCCGCAAAAGTCACAAAGTTCGGCTCGCAAGACAAAATCCAGACAAATCAATCACAGCGGAGCCCTCGGCTCCGTTGAGCTCGCCGTTACCAGCATCGGCCTGCTTGCCTCTGCCCGCCCTCGGCTCTGTTGAGCTCGGCGCTACCAGCATCGCCCTGCTTGCCTCTGCCCGCCCTCGGTTCCGTTGAGCTCGGCGCTACCAGCATCGCCCTGCTTCCTCTGCCCGCCCCCTCGGCTCCCGTTGAGCTCGGCGGTGCCAGCATCGCCCTGCTTGCCTCTGCCCGCCCTCTGGCTCCGTTGAGCTCGGCGCTACCAGCATCGCCCTGCTTGCCTCACCTGCCCTTTCTCGGGCTCCGTTGAGCTCGGCGTTGCCAGCATCTACTTCCTTGCCTCTGCCGCCCTCAGCTCCGTTGAGCTCGGCGCTACCAGCATCGCCCTGCCCCTCTGCCGCTCGGCTCCGGTGAGCTCGGCGTTACCAGCATCGGCCCGCTTGCCTCTGCCCGCCCTCGGCTCCGTTGAGCTCGGCGCTACCAGCATCGGCCTGCTTGCCTCTGCCCGCCCTCGGCTCCGTTGAGCTCGGCGCTACCAGCATCGGCCTGCTTGCCTCTGCGCGCCCTCGGCTCCGTTGAGCTCGGCGCTACCAGCATCGCCCTGCTTGCCTCTGCCCGCCACCTCAGCTCCGTTGAGCTCGGCGTTACCAGCATCGCCCTGCTTGCCTCTGCCGCCCCTCAGGCTCTGAGTCAGAGCTCAGGCCGCCACCAGCACCAGCCTGCTTGCCTCTGCCCGCCCTCGGCTCCGTTGAGCTCGGCGTTACCAGCATCGCCCTGCTCGCCTCTACCCGCCCTCGGCTCCGTTGAGCTCGGCGCTACCAGCATCGGCCTGCTTGCCTCTGCGCGCCCTCGGCTCCGGTGAGCTCGGCGTTACCAGCATCGGCCTGCTTGCCTCTGCCCGCCCTCGGCTCCGTTGAGCTCGGCGCTACCAGCATCGGCCTGCTTGCCTCTGTTGGCATCTCTCGCAGAACACGATTAAATTTAGAAAGAGTAATTTCGCAGTGTGTCACACTTTGAATTTAGCCGCACAGAATTCTGCAAAGCCCCTTCGCGAGGGCCAAAGAGAAGCGCTGGGTCCTGTGTTGGTTTGGACTCCCACTTGTGCATTTGCTGTCACGCCGGCTGTGGTCTTGGAAGGACTAATTCGGCACTTGTTGGTCACGTCTCATTCACGCCTGAGCTCACTCAGGCCCTTTCTCGAAACCAAGACCGTACCAAATCCAATTTAAACAAAGCGGAAGGAAAGAGCCATGCGTGGACCTTGGGAGGCATGGTGGCCGGCAGTGCAGGGGGCAGGAGCCAGCCGCGAGCGCAGCCGCAGCAGACAGGAAGGGATGTCACCGCCCACCTGATACGTACAGATCCACTTGATATTTCTCAAACAAGTCCTCCATAGCTTTCTGCACCTCGGAAGCACCCGGTGACGGCCGTGAGATGCAGAGGCCCAACAGGGCTCAACAGGGCCACGCCGCGGCTGAGGAGAAGCATGACGGAGGGCAGCAGTGACCACGCATGACCCCTCACGTGTGCATCATGTGGCACTAGTAGCCGGAGGAGCGGGGTTCGGTGGCATCCCTGCACGAGACACGGACCTGCAGGGCGCGCGCATCGGAGCTCGGCATGCCATCCTTGTCGCACGTGATGAGGGTGTACACCGGGCGGTGCCCCCCAACGATTATCCACGGCCTGAGGTGGCGGTCTTTGGTGGCCTGGATCAGATCAGCCTGCAAGCAGCCGCCACCAGATCCCCAAAGGTGACCTCTCTCTCCACGGCCGCCCTCATCAGGTATAGAACGCCGGAAGCTGACCTGAGGGCATGCACGCACCTACAGTCCCACCAACAGATTCGACGTTCCTGAGGGCATGCACGCACCAACAGTCCCACCATCGGAGTCCTGATTTGACCAGACATACAGAAGGCAATCACAACGCTTAGCAATTGGCCCGGCGGGTGTTGTGATTGGTACAGATCTCCACGTGGGGTCGGTGCTACCTCAAGCCACTTGACCCAGTCTCCAAAGCCGCCAACAGCTGGACCCAGAGTGTAGTGATCCTGCCATCCCCCCCAAACCGTTGAACACAAGCTCTGCCGGTGCACGCACCACGTGGCTGCAGGAGTGGACAGCGTGTCGGGTCGCTGGCCAGAGCCAGATTGGAGCCACGTGGAGACAGAACTGAGCAGAGCGCTGGACTCTGAGACCTGGGTGCAGCGATGGCACCGTGCCTTGCTACCTCCCACCGCCACATCTGTGTGGCACAGGCGCAGGAGGGAGAGCTGCAAGCTGAGCCAACACAAGAGATGAGCAAATGGACAAGCAATCTTCAATTCAAGCGATGAAGGTCAGAAGCTTTGCGTCTCTACTTACAGACACCCATGGACGCACTCCCGGAGAAGCCCCGCCATGTATGCGATTAACCCCCTCCTGCAGGACAAGGACCCTGCTGGCCTTGCGGTAGTAGTCACCGGGGGAACCTAGGACGAATCCGGGGGGGCACCCTAGGGGCGCACAGATGCAGCCCCCTCAAAGTCGGTCTCTGTGTTGATGCTGATGAAGTGCACATTGGCGAAGTTGAAGCTGTAGAACATATTGCTGCTAGACCCCGACTGCTTGAATGGCATCCTCCACCGACTATTCCATCCTCCCCCCCGCATTCCTTTCCAGGTCACCAGTCCATTCGTTCTCTGCTCATACACAGATCTGCACTGGCGTCACCCACTCTGTAATTGGGCCTAGACCTGACAAGGAAGCAACAGTGCCACGTGGATGCGGTTCAGGCCCACCTGTTGAATGCTGCAAAATTGCCCAGTTTGTTTAGCTTCTCGGAAGACACCTGTCGCCACCCGCCGCACCCCATCTCCGGCTCTGCTCTCGGCCGCCTGCATCAATTTTTCTGCAACGAGGCGTGTGCATCCGACTCGCGCGCTGGGGGCACCGAGCAGGATGCGGATGCGTGACTCCAGGGCGGCTGGTGGCGGCAGCCCCAAGATGACTTAACGGCAGAGTTGGGCGGCATCGGCGGGTGTGCCACCTGGCATGGCACTGAGTGGCATTCGGCTTCGTGGTTCCCTGGGGACACCATGTACGCCTGCAGAGGAACACCGCGCCGCTCAAGTCCGGCAATCATGACAACGAATGTGCCGAGAAATAAAAGCAGGGGCCCTACAGCGCTTTCCCCCCATATACTAATTTCTTTATTCCCGGTGTCATCAATATACAAATTTGGCAGCATCATTAATCTCCACGGCAGATACCGCACTGAAAGAAATAAACAGTAAATACAACCGCAAGATTGCCGTATGACAACGATGATTACCTAGTTAACTCAACGGAAATAAACAGTAAATACAACCGCAAGATTGCCGTATGACAACGATGATTCCCTAGTCAACTCAACGGCAATAAACAGTAAATACAACCGCAAGATTGCCGTATGAAAACGATGATTCCCTAGTTAACTCAACGGAAATAAACAGTAAATACAACCGCAAGATTGCCGTATGACAACGATGATTACCTAGTTAACTCAACGGCGCGCCATTATTAGGAATGTGATTGTGGGGTGCTAGAGTACTAAATTATTAGAAGGTGCATCGACACATAGGGAGGGTTTTGTATGTGTCCATACCCACACGTGGGAAATGTATGTGTATAAGTGACATAGGCGTTGCCACGTGTATATTGAGTTATCTGAAAAACCCTCCCGATAGGTCGATCGGTCTCCTCAAAACTGACTCCTCTGCATAATACTCTGCAAATTGAAGATCTGCCATTTCGTATAATATAGTGTTCATTACACTTAAACCGCGCTGGATGCCACCATGCTTAGTCGCTTCAGAAAGCGCCTCCCTACCATTGATGCGCACGCCACTCATGGTTGGATGGGCGCTCCCCACCGTCGATGCACATGCCACTCGCAGAGTGATATGCACTCCCCACCATTGATGCGCACGCCACTCGCCGGGTGATGCGCACTCCCCACCATTGATGCACATGCCACTTGCAGAGTGATGAGCACTCTCCACCGTTGATACGCATGCCACTCGGGGCTTGATGGAGCCATCGTCGCCGTTGATGCGCATGCTACTCGCAGAGTGAAGGGCACTCCTCATCGTTGATGCGCATGTCACTTGCAGGCGCATGGGCCCTCCCCTGGGGAGGCAGGGTCAAAGGCTTAATTACCTTCTGTGCGGCGATACTCTCCAGCTCCTTCATCCAATCGTTATATATGGCCTGCTCATAAAGCAGCCCGCGACGTCTCCAAATATAGACTGAGTGAACTCCAAGCAGCTCCTCTCCAGAGGAACTCCACTTCGAATTTGTCTCCAAATATAGACTGAGTGAACTCCAAGCAGCTCCTCTCCAGAGGAACTGCACTTCGAATTTGTCTCCAAATATAGACTGAGTGAACTCCAAGTGGCTCCTCTCCAGAGGAACTCCACTTCGAATTTGTCTCCAAATATAGACTGAGTGAAATCCAAGCGGCTCCTCTCCAGAGGAACTCCACTTCGAATTTGTCTCCAAATATAGACTGAGTGAACTCCAAGCAGCTCCTCTCCAGAGGAACTCCACTTCGAATTTGAAGCACGACGTGCACTTCAAGAGAACAGGTACAAACGTGACAGTATCGTGGGGTGCACAGACATGACCTCACCCCTTACGTGTGGGCCTGGCCGAAGGCATATCGAGCTCTTGGGCATGCCGCACCGAAGGAGTCACCGAACGAGTGTAGCTCCTAGGGCCTCTAAAAGTCGTCTCGCCACAACAGGGCGGATTCCAAGAGTCCCATTTCAACGCACAGCATGAATTAAATAAAAAATGGCACTCTCAGCTCATGTTGCGGGTCCAGCAGCCTCGTCTGCAGCTCATCTGCAGCCTCATCTGCAGCGTCATCTGCAGCCGCATCTGCAGCCTCATCTGCAGCGTCATCTGGAGCATCATCTGGAGCCTCATCTGAAGCTCATCTGCAGCCTGATCTGCAGCCTGATCTGGAGCCTGATCTGCAGCGTCATCTGCAGCCTCATCTGGAGCCTCATCCCTCATCTGGAGCCTCATCTGGAGCCGCATCGTGAGGACCGCTGCAGCCGGGTTGCCACGTAGGCGCGACACGGGAGTGGCATGAAATAGGCATAGTGCACCTCGTAACGGAAAGTTAGGGGTGTCTCAATGATCGCATCATCCGCATAACTGTTCCCACACAGCGCCCCGGTCCCAGTCCCAAGTGCTCAGGGTCGCAGGTACAGCAGATGGGCTGGCGCACGTTCGCCAAAGCAGGATGGGATACAGGAGGCCGAGGGGCGGCTTTTCCTGGAGATGCGCCCGTGCACCTGATGTCTCCGAGGTGCCAGAATAGGTCCACGGTGTCCCGATTGGCCTTCAGCCTCTTGAAGGTCGGGTCGGAGTTCACAATGCCCAAGTCGCCATAAACCATAATCTGCTCATCTTCCGCACGCCGGCTCAATGCGGGCATCACAGCATCGACCCGGCGGTAGCAGCCAGTGGCAGGCCACGCTCACAGTCTGCGTGAACTCAGATCCATCGGGCCTCCTCTCTCCAGCTCGGAACCCATCGGGCCTCCTCTCTCTAGCCCGGAACCCATCGGGCCTCCTCTCTCTAGCCCAGAATCCAGTGGGCCTCCTCTCTCAAGCTCGGAATCCATCGGGCCTCCTCTCTCCAGCCCGGAATCCATCGGGCCTCCTCTCTCTAGCCCGGAATCCATCGGGCCTCCTCTCCCTAGTTCGGAACATTAAAGCACTGCCTTGAGTGCATGCACGGATACCTTGGAACATCGCTACGACACAGGTACTTATGTGCAACCGGGGTACTTCTCATCGCCTGGCCGCCAGTGCTCCTTCCCCCTCGGGCCTCGCAGAGCCGTGCGATTGAAGCGGAGAAGCGCATGGCCGGTGAGTCAGCTTGATCTGGACCATCAGGGGGCCTGCCGATGGGTCTGCCGGTCACAAAATGAGCCGGAAGCCTGTCGGGCGCTGCAGCCGTGCAGACAGGTTTCAGTTAGGGCTGCACCTTGAAAGACATCTCGGCGCCCACGTTTGCCGGCGCCGTCTGGAAGTTGAACTCCTGTGGGAGGCCGAACCGTAAGCCACCCTCGTTGGATCACGGGAGCTAAAACTTAAGCAGCCCTCCTGCTCAGACTTGTCTAAGACAGACAGTGAACTCTCACGGACCGTATCACCACAGGTGCGTGCGGAAATGAGAGCTCGAAAGTGAGGCCTCTCACAGGGGCTGGCAGAGCGAGTTGCGCTTCGGGTTACCTGGGAGAAGCCGGTGGAGGGGTCGCCGACTTGGTAATAGTAGGTGGTAGCAGCAGTGAGCCCAGTGAGGTGCACGTGGTGGTCAAAAGTAGCGAAGTAGCTCGAAGAGTTGCCTGCGCACGCCGCGCCACAGGAAGTAACTTCGTCGAGTCGCAAGCAATCAGGAAGCACCCTCAGTGAGTTGCGGCAGACTGCGAAGTTTTAATCGGCAGTAACGTAAAGGCCTATGGTAAGCGATCTGTGCGCCCTTGGACGATAGATAGCGGGGCTCAAACAGCGGGTACCAATGCTTTCGGCCGTTTCGGTGCTAGAAAGTGTTTGCAACTTCCTGAAAACGTTGGTTCATCAAGCGAGCCCAGTTTGCTTGGGGAAGCAGAAAGCCAGCCAGTGCCCGACGAACAAGCATAGAGTATGCCTTAGCGATGTCGAGCTGGTTAACTCAACCTATAATAAAATTTACACTGGCCTGGGCCCTGACCCTCCGAAGTTAGAACTGAATCTGTCTCTGCTTTGAGACAGACTTCGGACCACGCGCAGACCTCGATATCATTCGGGTCAGAATGTAGGCGGGTTCCGAAGTCAGCATCTGTTAGATACTTGCAAAGTCCTCTCATCAGCACGAGTTTTGGTGCCAGCGGAACCATGGCCATCGCTAGCGTGCACTGTGCTAACGGCACGTTAACAAACAGCAAGATGTCCTGCAATTAGCTCAAAAACTCACCTCTGGCGACCTGATCACGAACTCCAGACACAGTGCCGAATTTCACGATTGAAGACGAAGTTCTGCCAATGGTTTGCCAGCTTATGGTCATGCCATTGCTATCACCCTGGAGTTAGGAATATCAGCCACCACCCACGCCAGTCGCGGCTGCTAGTGCGACATTGTAAGACAGTGCACGCGCAGAGCAGGCTGCCCACCAACGTGAGCGCATAGAAAATCAAGCGAGAAAATAAGAAGTCAGCTTGAAAGTGAAGTTCGTCAAAGTCACAGGTAGAAGGTCGCTACTGTAACCTCCTAAGCTTACGCCGCTGTGAGGTCTCGGTAACAGTCACAACGACCTAGGGAACAGCCGGATGTGAGTTCTCGGTACCAGCCGCAATGATGTAGGGAGCAGCCGGATATGCGTTTTTGCTAACAGCCGCAAAGACCTAGGGAACAGTAAGATACGCGGTCTTGGTAACAGCTGCAACGATCGAGGGAACGGCCACAGTCGCGATTCTTACCCGGTCATCTTTACCGAAGAGAGCAGTATGGACTTGGACAGGCGCGTATAAGTTTGCGCATTTCGACGCGTCAGTAACCTGTTGATCGCTGTCACATTTGTTGTATGCACTTCCTTCTGTTGTAGACACTCAAAACACTGCCCGCTTAGAGAGCTTCCTTGCTTTCAGGATATGCATGCGCTTAAAACAAAGTTATGAGATCTAGCAGCTGATTGCAACAAGCATCAGTGCATACGAATCGGTTCGTTCTCGCGAAGCCTAACGGGTTTAGCCGTCGGTCGAAGAAATGGGAACAGGACACGGCCGAGCCCTATACGTGAAACTACAGAGACCACAGGTGCTTCCCCGAAGTGAGCGAAAACGTGGATAATATTTGGTCGTGATGGATGGTGCCAGACAGAGGTCAGTCCACCTGAATGGCAAGACTCGTCGCCGCTAAGGGGACACCAACGACAATGGTTTCCGGTCCAACTCTTTGCACTCGCGCATGACTGGCAGTCCTTGAAGGTGTCACAATTTGCGGAACCGAACTTGAAGCCAATAGCGTCCCATCCGGAGGCGCGGCCGCCAACAACGCTTATGACGTTTGAAGTGAATATCACCGCCAGCAGAAGTATACCCATATCCGGCTAATAGATTCTCCCCTTCGTTGCACCCCTACGAATATAGACTGACGATAGTCGGACGCTTTCTTGAGATAACTATCCTCGGAGAAGCTTGGTCTGCTGGGCACGGTAACGTAACACCTCCGTTTTCACGACGAGTATTCTGTTGATGCGATCTTCCGAACCGAAAGGGATTGCTGCGGGTGAAAGCATTCGACAGAAGTCGCAGGCTTTCACTTTGTTCTAGAAGTTGGCGATAATTTTCGAAAGCAAAAGAGAATTTTGAGTGAAAATGCTGAATATTTTTCGAATATCCTTTTGACGATACGTCGCGTCCAGAGGTAATATCGAGTATTCAAGGTATATCCGATACTAGGCGCTGTGAATCTCAATGTTGAGATCTCCACTAGGCGTCCGTGATTTCGGACGGCACGATTGATTATTTGTCATGCTGACGTGGTGCACTCGAGATGCTTGCATTCTGAACCAAGCATGCGCTTTGGGTTTTCGGCCGGATCTGAGGGCGCTGGCGCGCCTCGCCGCTGGCGGGGCGCACAGATTTTGGGGCTCACCCTCGCGCCCGCGCTGGCGGGGCTGCCATTTGAGCTCGGGGCGTTGGCGCGCTCTCAGGGGGGCTCAGGAGTATTTTTTGCGCCACCGCGCCTCGCCCGTTTACAGTGCAGCGTGCTTACTCTTGTTCCCAGAGTTTCTCCGGAAACTTATGGACCCCAACGTCACAAACCCTACGTCTAACGTTTAGTCCATAAGCTCTGGGAACAAGAGTAAGTGCGTGCTCATGATTAACGAATGTCGGAAACTCGGGGTCGCGGCACCGCGATACATAGCAAATTTCCATACGTAAGCACATTTGTCACAACTATGAACACAAGCCTAGGGGGGATGGGGGGTCCGCCGGGTACCCCAAGAGGCCTACCGTCCCGCTACACCCGAGTCAGATCTCACAGCACAACGTACAATACTAGAATGTCCTAGTGACACAGTGAAAACGTTGGCGTGGTGAATCCGTATGACGAAGAATCCACTGTAGTCATAACGGCTGTAAGTAGAGCACCGCGATGAAACCCACCTCTGCTCCTTATGATTTGGAACCTGGCCAAATTGCTGGAATATGCACTGTGACATGTTCGTACTGTCACGTGTCATATCCGGTATGTCATCCTCGGTGACTCTGCTTGTGTCTGTCCGGGTATTTATTCCCGTATGATATCTTATATTGAGTTCGTTCTTTATCCGCCGGGAGCGTTCTCCCCGCTGTCACTGTGTAGTTTCCAGCAGGTTATGGACCCTCTCACGTTTGCGTGAACTGATTTTTGGCGTTGAATTTTATTCCGTATTCGCTCTATCCTTACTTTGAGCGTGCACATCTTTCTTGTGGCCTACGGAGTCTAATTCTCGCTCTTGCTTGGAGACGCGCGGTTGACTTTGGGAATTTACGGCGGGGTAGTTTTGGATCATTTTGTTGGCTTACTTATTCGCTCGACTTATTTGTTTCGACATGAGTATTTCTGCTATTTTGTCTGAAGAGGAGCTCCTAGCTCTTCTGGTATCTTCTGATGAGAAGTTGGAGAAGGTTGACCACCTGAAGCGCGTTCAGTTGGTTTCATTATGCCAAGCCCAGGCTAGAGCGCTCGCTCATTTCCGGAGTGCTCCACAGATTTTTCCACAGTCTCCTGCAGTTTGCGACCCTGTTATACTGAGCATCAATATCGTCTCAGAGGACGCGGCAGTTGGTGGTGCTGGGTCCGATCATTTGGTTTCTTCAGAGATCTGCTACTGTGAGCAGGGCGTTGGCACTGGACACGTAATTTTAGACACTCGATCTGTTTCTTCTCAGATTACCACTACCAGACCCGCGACTGGACGTTCCAGTTCGCGCAGGCTCCCACAACAGGCCCCTCCTGTTCGTGTGGAGCGTCACTACTATCACTCCGTAGATTCCAGCGTTCATGTAGTTGATTCAGAGCAGGATGTCCACGCAGTTTTTGACAGTGGTGAGAGCGAAGATGAATCGGAGTACCCGCCTGGGTATTACGATGTATCTGACGACGATTGGGAAGGGACTGGTGGCCTATTGGCCTCTCCGCAATTTTCTTCTTCTCAGTTGGAACAGCAGCACGCTCTGGACACAGGTTTCCAGGGCGACTACTATGGTGGAGTTTTAGAAGTTTCAGAAACTGAGTTTTCTCCGCAGCAAAATATTTCTACTGGTAGCGCATCTTTCTTTCTTGAGGACGCTGAACCGGTGAACGAAGGTTCCGATTTTTCGCAGAACCACGAGCACAACGATTACGACGAGTACGACTCTGGTGGTGCTCGTTCTGATTCGCACGACGACCACTACGATTACGGATCTGGTGGTGCTGGCTACGACTCTGGTGGGGGATATTCTTCTGGTTATTCTTAATTTCTAAACGGACAGGCAGGGCACTTCTCGTAGATGTTTCGACCACTAGCTGAGGTAGGGGATTCTTTCCGATGATTTTAGAGATTCGTTTGACCACTTGCGGGCAGCAACTTAGTTCGACAGCACCCATTATCCCTGGACGCACAGACGCGGGACCGTTGCTACACTTTGTTCTTTGCTATACCGACAGGCAGATTTTCTCAGCTTCATCTATTTCTTACGAGCAGACAGGCGGCATCTTGACTTGCTGCTGACCACTAGCCGGCAGAGATTAGACCTTAGGAATTCCGCAGCACGAGTTCTTCTTTAGCGGCCAGTATATATTTGATCATTTCGTGTGCATCTTGTGATCATTGCTAGCTACTTGACTTTCACGTTCTCATTAGACGTAACATTCTAGTAGCTAGGGTGGTGGCATTCACAAGCTGTAGATTCACCTCAGATGAGGTGGTGTGCTGGAATATGCACTGTGACATGTTCGTACTGTCACGTGTCATATCCGGTATGTCATCCTCGGTGACTCTGCTTGTGTCTGTCCGGGTATTTATTCCCGTATGATATCTTATATTGAGTTCGTTCTTTATCCGCCGGGAGCGTTCTCCCCGCTGTCACTGTGTAGTTTCCAGCTACAAATTACCTTACTTACTTAATCATTGAAGAGGCAAGAAGAAGAATAGTTGAAGAAGAAGGAAGAATAGCTAGTTGAAGAAGAAGAAGAAGAAAGCAAATAGTTGAAGAATAGCATAGCTAAAGCAAGAAGAAGAAGCAAAGAAAGAAAGGCGAATCCCCAACGGGCGACACGTACGAACTCGATCTCAATGATCGCCGACGCTAACGATGATGCTGCTGCATCGCAGCCGCGTACATTTACCGCGACGCCACCCACGCGTTATGGCATGACATGTTGGGATGCAAAAAGCGAAGCACTGTCGCGCACATGATCCTACGGTCAGTTGGCCTAGTGGAGATCTCTTTTTGCTGGAAACAGTACAGCAGCCACGGGGAGAACGCTCCCGGCGAGATAGAACGAACTCAATAATTGATAACATACGGGAATAAGTACTTTGACTGACACAAGCAGAGTCACCGAAGATGACACACCGGATATGACACGTGACAGTACGAACATGTCACTGTGCCATTTCCAGCACACCACCTCATCCGAGGTGAATCTACAGCTCGTGAAAGTCACCACGCTAGCTACTAGAGTTTACATATAATGAGAATGTTATAAGTCTCGTAGCTAGTCATGATCACAAGTGAAAAGAAATGAACAGAGGATGCTGGATAAACACTTAGCTAGCCAGCTCACTCACACGGAAAGGTTTCTAAGGCAAATTCCTGCCGGCTAGTGGTCAGCAGCTAATACAGTGCCGCCTGTCTGCTCATGGGATGAAGATAATAACCAAGATCGGAGCTGCCTGTCGGCTTAGCTTGTAGCCATCAACTGCGAACAAAATTGAGAGGACTTAAATGCCTAAAGGTTCGACTTACTGGGGCAAGCTGTCCGCAAGTGGTCAGAACGAGAATCTAGGATATACGAAGACAATCCCAACTCAGCTAGTGGTCGAAACACCGAAGTAAAAGCCCTGCCTGTCCGTTTAGAAATTAAGATGAACCAGAAGAATAACCCCCGTATGAGCTGCCGCTAGCACCACCAGACCCAGAGTCGTAGTGGTCTCCAGACCCGTAATCGGAGTGGTCAGCCTCGTCCTCGTAAGCACCACCAGAGTCGTGCCCGTCGTGATCGTCGGAAGGGTAGGGGTAGGACTCATCATCGTCGTTGTCATCGTGAACTGGGTCAACGCGCTCTGAAGAGAGCGAAGCATTACCAGTCGAAATAAATGTTGGCGGGAAAAAATCGGCTGCTGCAACGTCCAAAACACCGCCATGAGACTCCCCTTGGGAACCTGTGCCCAAGGTAGGAGCCTGTGCCAACTGTGAAGGGCAAAATTGCGGAGAGGCCAAGTGGCCATCAAACTCCCCATAATCGCCGTCAGACTCATCGTAATTGCCTATCACCCGCAGCTTAAGGTGGCTTAAGCCACCTTAACTTGAAGGGCTCATTGGGGCTTCCTCGGTGGTGCTTTCAAAATTTGGAGACCTTCGTCGTCAACATCTTGAGCTGCTCTTTCTGCAGTGTCTTATCAAAAGTTTGATCTGAGTTCATCTTGACCCTCAAAATCTCGGTTGAAGTAGGGTGGGTATTTCCCACTTTTTCTTAAGATGGCTTAAGCCACCTTAAGCCAATTAGCTCACGGGGGCTTCCTCGAAGGCGCTTTTCAAAATTTGGAGACCTATGATGTCAAGATCTCGAGCTGCTCTTTCTGTTGTGTGTTGCCAAAAGTTTGATCCGAGGTCATCTTGACCCTCAAAATCTCGGTTGAAGTAGCATGGGTATGCAAAAACCGGAAAAAATAGCTCAAAATTCACTAAATGATGCATCCTCTTGGATACTTCCCAAAATTGCTCACCGGGAACTTGGGCTCGCCGAATAGTGCATATAGTGTCTAAAAGAAGACATTGTCGCCGTCATTTTGAGCTTAAAAAATCTAGTTTCCGGTACCGATAGCTCCCGCAATAATTGAAAACGTTAAGGTGGCTTAAGCCACCCTAAATCGCTGTTAGGGTGGCTTAAGCCACCCGAAGGGTAATAGCCATAATACCCAAGAGGGTACTCCGATTCATCTTCACTCTCACTAGCTCCAAAATTCTCAAGCCCAGGGTCCACAGAAGAGTATACAGTCGGGCCATGATGGTGATGAAGATAATGAACTTCGTGGCGCACAGGAGGGGCCTGTGCGCGCACGCTACTCGCTCTAGAAGCCCTAGGCGAGGGTAAAGTGGTAGTGACCTGCGAAGAAATAGATCGGGTGTCCAAAACTGCCAGCCCATTGCCAATGCCCATCTCACAGAACGAAACCTCGGAGCCGTCAAAATTGCCGGAAGGCACACCACCAACTCCTGCGCCCTCTGAAACAACTATCTCCAAAATAATCGGCTCCAAAACTGTCCCGGGTCGCGGCAAAATCTGCGGGGCACTCCTAAAATGCGCGAGCGCTTTAGCTTGGGCTTGGCACAAGGAAATGAGCTGAGCGCGTTTTGAGAATGAAACCTTCCCCAATTTCTCGTCGCATGACAGCAAAAGAGCATGAAGCTCTCCATCGGGCAAAACATCTACGAGAGCCATCACGGAAAAAAGATCCGTCAAAGCAAGCGAACGCGCGAATAAAAACCCTAAAATTTCAAATTTTGAAATAACGTGTCATTATCTACTCTCCAAATGCTATTCAGTCATATTAAGAAAACCTCATTATCATAACTTTTCAAAAAATGAGAATATAATGAGACACCCGCGTGTCTCATTTTTGCGATATGGTCGTTATATCCCTCTAGGTCGTGGACCCATTCCACATATATTTCGTTCAATGCTTTGGCAACGATTGGCTAAAAACGCCGTTTGAGTAGGTGGTGGACCATGCGTTGGGCGCCCCGACAGGACGCGTTATGATGATTTGAGGCGGCTGCGTTACGAGATCACGTGTTGGCGACGCGTTTGGTGAGATTCGACTAGACACCGCCTAGGGAACATCGGGCGAGACTAGCTACCGTTTGCCGCCTAGCTGGGTTGTACACCGGTTGACGTCAACATCTATTTCTCCGCCTACACCTGGTTATATATATTGTCGTGGCATCTCCTAGCAAATTTTCATTTCGTTGTTCCGCACAGCTAGTCCAACGTGTGCACCATCTACTCTATTGGCTTTCATCAAGATGACGGGATTGAGAACTAGAAGGAGACTTATGAAGGAGAGCGACTTAGACGCCTCCATTAGATTGCAAGATGCACTCCGTGACTCAATTACGCCTGCGACGCCTACGAAACCTGTACGTGATTCTGGGCTGACACGGCTGCAGCCCGGGCAGCGAAAGTCGAGTACGACGGTGTGTCCAAAATTGTCTCGGACATTTACTTGACCGGAAGATATCGCAAATGGGCTAGTGCGGCTCGAGGGCATGTGCTTGGCGGCAAGGACGTGTATTTCGAGGCCGACGGCAACGACACGGAGAAGCTGGCGAGGCTCGTCATCGCACTGCGCCAGGAGATCCTCTCGGCGGGGCTGGAGATTGACGTCTTCAACTTCGACGACCCGGAAAAGATGGTGCACGAGGACATCACCAAACTCGTATACGACACGCTCATCTACATGGTGCGACGCCTGACTCCGTGGCCGACGGGTTCATGCAGGGCACTGCCTCGGTGTCCGATCGGGACGGTAGGCGCGCTCTGATCGACTTGATCAAAGCTTAAAAGGGTGCGTGCCCCCAGCGGTTCGGCAGACGCTGCATGCCGAGCACTCAGCGCTACGGTATCCGGCCAAGGTGGACCCGCGTCCCATTTTGGCCATGGAGCAGCGGCTCGTTCGTGAGAACGGAGTTGCTGACTGGACCCCGACGGATCTCACCCGCAAGGAGCAGCTCTACGCTTCCCTCGACCCCGAGTTCTACGCTACGATTCGGGTGCGCTACCCGCGGTTCTCCGATTTGGGCGGCGTGCCCTTGCGGGAATTAAAGGACCTCGCCACGTCTATTTTTGTTTCGTGGCAGCAGCAGCGAGCGGACTTGGGTGGGGCCGGTGGAGCTGCGTCATCGGCGGCGGTCCGCACCGGCGACGACAAGACGGTTGTCGAGATGCTGAAGACCATCCTTGGGGCGGTGCAGGTCCTCACGGCACACGTAAATCTAACTTAAATATGACTCATTCGTGCCGTCTCTCCTATGTACACCACCTTCGCGAAGCCATAACACGGTGGTATATTTCCATCACGATGGCGATCACCCACAAAGAAAATGATTTTTATTAAATTCGCCTATTCAATGTCGCGCACAAAGCAGATAATAGTATGTAAGATGTTAAACCTTAAACTGGTGTAAATATTTCGACCCCTAAGCTGGTGTTAATATTTCGACCCTTTTTGGGCAGTTTCGCTTTTCGCCACATATGAGTAGATCCATCGCATGCACACGTCGTGCTCCCCAAGTCAACCATGCTTTAGCTATCGATTGGTCCAACATTCTGATAGGTTATACCCACAATTTGACGCATTATATTTACTGAGCACAACTCTTGCTGCACACTGCAGTTGCTACTTTTGGGATTGCCCTGTCAGAAGTGTCCGTTAGGGACAGGCTTCCCCTAGCATCATAATTGCACATGATAGTCGGTGTTCATTCATTTGGTGCCGGCATGGGTGTTTAGAGATGACCACCTGCCCTGCCTGTTGTCATAGTCCGGGGTGATGTGCTGGATCTGGCACCGTGACATTGTGACTCTGCACTCAGGTGTTACACTGTCACACAACTAGATCGCGGGCGACCGAACTGTGCGGTCACATAGTCTTAGATGTCATCAGACCTAATCCTTGGTTCCATATATGCCTGGTACTTTTTGTGCCTCACTCACACGGCCGCTATCGTTTGCTATCGGGGTTTCTATCGGGAGCACCCATCAGATGAACAGGATGCCAGGCTCACAGGTAAGCACGCAGCTGCTTACGCAGCCAGTGCAGTTCCGAGTCAAATCCAGCCTGCATGAAGAGATCACGATGAGCTGCATCAGAGTAGCGGCGCAAGGCTGGCAACGCTTCGGCCATCGTGCAGGCAGGCGTGGCTTGCGGGCCCTCTGCACCCTTTGCAGTAAAGCGTTCCTGCAGTGCCACCGCATGGCTCACTGGCACAATGACATCTCGGTCGCCGTGTAGAATGCGAAGAGTTCGTGTTCCGCAGCGTGCGGCCTTCACTCGATCGATGGACCGCCAGGTATGCTCGTGGGCTAATAGAGACCCCTCAACAATCGCGTGCAGCCGCGGCCACTCCGTGCCGTTAGGGGACTTGGTGACGAGCCCAGCGATGCTTGCAAACGGAGACTCGAGAACCAGGGCGGCGATTCGACGGCCTGCAAGCGCCTCACGCATCTCCACCGCCGCCTCCGCAGCGGCCACCTCGTCTTCGGACACAACGCCGTCGCCATCAGTGTCAACTAAATTGCTGAATGTGCCCCGCTCAACGCCGCTCATCAAAGGTAGTCCAAGCCCAGAAGTGAGGCTCATTGCCACCGCGGTGCCCAGCGAATGCGCCCAAATCGCGATCGATGCACCCGCCTTCTCCTCCCCGTCGTGCGCTTCTCCTTGCTCGGCGGAGGCAACTGTGCGTGCCAACCACGTTACAACTGCTGCCGCGGACCTGACGCATCCTGCGGGAGTGGGGACTGTGCCATACTCTGCGAAGCCGGGGTAATCGAAAGTCGCGACAGCACAGCCAGTCACGTCCGCGAGTGCCGTCACCCGCATGACCGTGTAAGCGGACGCCCTCGTGTCTCCGTTGCCATGGAAGAACACGATGCCGCACCGCGGCTGTGCTCTCACAGGGGGCAACGTTAGCCACACCGGTACGCCCTCGGCACCCTGTCCGGGGAGCGGCGGCGCGGTCGCGCGCGTCGTGCGAGGTATTCCTGGAAATCCAACGACGGCGTCGAGGTCAAAGCCCTTGAAACCAAGGGCTGAGCTCGCATTACATTCCTTGTCGCTCGAGAGTGCGCAAACAACCCACCCGGCACCACCAAGTGCGATTCTTGCCGGAATCAGGTGCCATACAGGTGGCACCTGTGGATGCGTGGGGTCGAGAGCCCAGTCAAAGCCGCGAGGAACACTGAGGAGGTGCATGTACACAAGTTGCGTCTGCGCGCGAGGAGACAGCAGCGCCGCGAGGGTCACTGCCAAAAAAATCAGGAATCCGGAACATGCCCGGTGAAGCATTCTGTACGTTTCAACAACTGAATAAGGAACTTCACGCGTCCGGGGATAGCGCGCGGGAGATCCGTATCCGGTCGGAGCTTCAGTAGTTAGGGTTTAGGGTGTTGCGGCGAACCGCCTGTCATGCAACGCAACGCTCTTGTTGCCACTGCAAGGCCATGCTATGTGAGCTCGTTGGGTAAGCGCCAGGGGTATGTGCTGTTGCCGGTCCCTTCCCACATGTGTCGCTTGAGCTGCCATACACGTTACCACAGTAACGCCTGTCAATACTCTCCTTGGCGTACGGGTGTCCCTGGGTACGCATGCAGGAGGTGGGTAAGGGTTTCACACCTTGCAATATACTGTTACGCGTGTGCACATTTGGTTTTCACAGCTGTAATACAGGTATGAAAGTAATTCTCACTCCGAGTTTCTTCAGCTCGGTTGCGAGAACGGATGGGCGCATACAAGCCAAGAAGGAAGCGTACTCCGGAACCTTGCGTATAAACTTGAGGGCATGGATGGCGATTTGAGTTCCAATATGACTACGTGTGTGTGTGCGCGCGTGTGTGTGTGCGCAACTCTGCCGTGCTTCCGGGAAATATACCTTATACGTGCCGGACCCCTTTAACGATCCTTGGAAGCGCGATTCCCTCACTGAAAGCTCTCTTAGAGAATTCGAGCGAAAATAAAGATAATACCGATTTTAGGTAGGTGCTGGAATTAATTACGGTGAAGGTCTGCGCACCATAAAGTCGGCATGAAAAGTATGCACCATATTGCAATCAACATATAAATTGTGATACTTCATACACGCGACGGGGTGGGGAGAAACGATTGCATTGGCGCTAGCCTTCTGCTTCTCTCAAGTTTCAACGTTTCAACACTGTTTCAACATGATCGTTTATTCTCTGGTTTCTCTCACGTCAGGTCTCACATGTCACGTCATCATCAGCTGGCTATCCACGAATCACGATCGGCTCGTCGTGTCTCGTGTGGCTGTCGTATGGCCGCTGCGATCACGATTTTCGACACGACACGCGACGCGACGGTTGGATGAAAAGCAGCTCGTAACCTAAAAACGAGTTGGAGCTGGAGATTCAGGTTGGTTACCCCTCATCACGCGACGGATTCCTTGTTCGATTGCTGTCGCTATCGCTGTCGCTGTCGGAGCTTGTCGTTTTGGTCGTTTTGGTCGAACGACAGCCTTTTATAGGCGAGAATTCTGTTATCTATTTGGCCTTCGCTGGATTGAATATCATCAGGTTTCGGATAATACTCCAAACACTGGCGCTGGGGCCAGTAAGACTTGTCGGCATCGTAGAATTGAGAGGAAGAAGCACGGACGTCTGAACCGTAAGATCTACTGAGCAAGGAATCAAACACTGTCGGAATAAGAACTCATTCCTGCAAGCTGTTCGGAAGTTCGTGCGTGCACATATAACTGCCAAATAACTGCGGGACATGGCTGGTCAGGGAATTTCACAAAGCATTATCTGCACGGCTTCCTCAACTATACTTTGTCTCATCGTGTTTGTGGCCATCGGTGCACGCATCGATTTTGGTTCTCGCGGTGATGTAATTCCCAACGCCCTCGCTGGTGACAAGCGCCAAGCATCCCTGCAACGCCAGGTCAGCTCCAACGCCCTCGTTGTTGACAACTCTAAGCATTAGTGCAACACCAAGTAACGTAAGCTCCAAAATATTTACTGGTGACAAGCGCCAAGCGACCCTGCGATGCTAAGTGGATTACGAGGCCCTGCTTGTTGGCAAGCGCTAAGCACCCCTCCAACACCAAGTAAAGTGCAATTCCTTCGTTGTTGGCAAGCGCTAGGCACCCTGTAACATCAAGTGAGTTCCAAGGCACTTGTTGTTGGCAAGCGCCAAGCATGCCTACAACACTAAGTACGCTCCAACACATACGATGCTTGGCAAGCGTTAATAATGCCTACAACGCTAAGTTGGCCCCAAAGGCACGCAAGCGCAGAACATCGCTACGCTGACAAGTAACTTCACGGCACTTGTCGGGGACAAGGGCGAAACTCGGCACTTGTTGCTGACAAGCGCTAGGCATGCATACGCGGCCAAGAACTCTTCTAGGCCACATACTTTTGAAGTGCCAAGCTTTGAGATCCTTGTTGATGGCCATCAACAAGCATTACAGCGACGCACCGCAATAAAGCAACGCCAGTGTGCTAGCTCAGGGCACTCGTTTGTGACGAGGGCCAAGCATCCTTACTAAGTTATGTGAGCTCCAAGGCAATCCATGCTTGCAAGCGCTATGACTTGCAAATAACATGACTACAACGCCAAGTGGCCTTCAACGCAATGGTTGGTGGCAAGCGCCAAGCTTGCCTACAAGGCCAAGTACAACGCCACTCCGAGGCCTTCGCGGATGGCAAGCACTAAGCATGCCTACAAGATCAATTACACTCCAAGGCACTCATTGGTTGCAAGCGTCAAGCTCGTCTATAAGTTCAAGTATATTCCAACGCCTTCCCAAGCACCAAGCGTGCCTGCAAAGCCAAGTATGCCCATCAAGCCAATCAGCCTTGCTGGAGGAGCCACTCGCTCCTCCACCCCCACTCGTCAAGCCAGTCGGCCTTACTAGAGAAACCACCCACTACTCCACCCCCACTCATCAAGCCGGTTGACCTGACTAGAGACACCACTCACTACTCCACCCCCACTCCTCAAGCCAGTTGGCCTGACAGGAGAAACCACTAACTACGCCACCCCCTCTCCTAAAGCTAGTCGGCTATCGTGGAGAAACCACTCACTACTCCACCCCCACTCCTCAAGCCACTGGCGGACAGGAGAAACCACTCCTACGCCACCCCTCTCAGCTGACGGCTATCGTGGAGGAACCACTCACTACTCCACCCCCACTCGTCAAGCCAGTTGGCTTTACTAGAGGAGCCACTCACTATTCCACCCCCACTCCATGGCATTGATCGGTGATAAGTGCCAAGGTGTGCCTACAAGGCAAAAATCAATTCCAAACCCTTCGCTAGTGCTAAGCACCAAGCGTGCCTACAAGGCTAAATACACTTCAAGGCCTTTATTGCGTCCTTGCGATGTTGTGTAAGCTTCCAAGCAAGTATTGTTGGCGAGTGCAGAGTGTGACCGGAAAGCCAAGTGCGCTCTATTGCACTCGTTACTTGACGAGAGCCAAACATCCCTACACATTCAAGTAACCTTTAAGGCACTCTTTGGTGACAAGAGGGAAGTGTGCCTACAAGGCCAAGTACGCCGGAGAATCCCCATACCATCAAGTAATCTCCAAGGCGACTGTTGGTGATAAATCCATCCCTTTAATGTCAAGTAAGGATTAGACTTTGCGACACATATATGCATCAGGCATGTTTTTCTTTTCAAAATTTCCATAGGTGCGTCTGATTTATTGTTTCGAGGCCTTAGAGGTACAGATTTGATACCTTCATACTTCAAAACACTCTTTGTGCTTATCTTTGGGAATCATGTTCAGGGGGTTGGCAAGCTCGAGAAAGAGGCTAGTCCTATTTTAGCGGCCACGAACGTCGTGGAAGAGTATGAGAGTGCTTGGCCATCCGCGCACCCGACGTGGCAGCCGCGGGGGAAATGGGCTGCCAAATGGGCTACTGTGGAGGCAATAAATCAACGGATGAATAAACGGACCTATCCACAAGGGTAGGTTAATTCGTCTTCTGGGTGCTCATTTATGCAGCTTGAGCCAATGCGGAAGCCTGCGTCGGAAACGCATCACTTTCTTCCTTCCTAATGTTTGGCATGAACATGACAACACATGCCATCTTCATAACTCCTTGCCGTGACAGAGCAAGCGACGAGTACGCTCCGAACGCGACTCATCTTGGTACATTGCTTCATACGACCTTGTATTGTTGTTTACAATTGTGTGTGCTTATCCTTGTACCGACTCCATTGTGTGTGTGTGTGTTTTAATGTGTCCATGCTGTGTGGTGTGATTGCATTCATGGCATAACCATGGACTAACGGGTCCCATCCATCAACCGTGAGCCACTGGGGGGGCATACCAGCAGGGTCCGCTTACTCCATAAACCTGGGACCAACTATTGCTGGGCGATGATTGGTCACATCGTATCATCTTTCGATGCTGCTTTGCATATGGGTTGGGAATATGTATGAGTTGGTGGTATCTTGTCATGGCCCCGCCCTGCTCCTGATTTGCTTCTCACATCCACTGGGATGGTCGTGGGCTGGCTTTTGTCGGCTGATCTCATGCCATTCAGTGTGTTTTAATGTGTTTCACATGGTTGTGCGTGCCCTATTCCGGAATGCTTCTCATTCCATTGGGATGCTGGTGGGATGGCTTTTGTTCGTGGGCCTCATGCCGTTCTCTTTGTGTGTCGCTTATCCTTGGACCACATAGCCACAAAAGATCAGCTGCACTATGTACCTAGTGCACACACCGGAGATCAAAGGATTCAGCACACACTTCGGGACTCTTATCCGGATTCTCCGGAGCTCACTAGTGAAGAATGGGATCCCCTAAGCCTCACTCGGCCACCTGAGCCCCTCTGCAACTGCACTACCCGCACATTGTCGCTGTGTCTTTGAAGCCGGTTCACTTCTGTCCCCCAATCCGCTCGAGCCATCTTCCCATCACCGAGCCTACGCTCAGGACCCCTTGCTCCTTGCCTACCCCAAAGCCTGGTCCCAAGAGATCTTGCCCATCCACGACACGCCCGGTATTCCATGGGGCTGCTCTAAGGGTTGAGAATGATCTTGATCTTGCGCTCCCGTCACCAATCCGCGCTCGCAAACCCCTTCCCCCAGCACCCACTCTATGGGAGTAAAGGCCTTGTACAGGACACCCTTCGAGGAAGCTGCAAACTTGAGCAATCCGCTCTACACTTGCATTAAAGATCTCATCACGTTCCTGCAGTAGGGCTCGTTCGGCTCGGGGTTCAGCCGCTTCGAGTGGCTCAGTTTCATTTTGCGGGCTGGGGATGGTGGCTTCTTCAGTTTGGTCATTGTGTAGGTCATTTAGGATATCATCGATCTCTTGCAGCAGGGCGTGTTCGGCTCGGGCTTCCGCTGCTCTCGTGGATTCACGGTCTGGTCTGCACGGGGGGGTTAATCCGCGTGCTGCTGGGCTTGAATGCGTTTTGAGGTGCAGAGGGCTTTGGTCAGATGGTTGGTATGAGATTGATGACGCGCTGGGAGAGATCAGGGTTGGTGTTGGCAATATAGCATGCCACTCGGAGGATGCATGGCTAGGGTACATTGGTGGTTCCTTGGGTTTCAAGTTGGTGGAGGCTATGGTAGAGGTCATTGCAGACGGGAATCAGGCGGTTAGATTCAGAGATGGAGTCGGCGCGGGCGTTGTGAGGTGTTGGTGATGTTAAGGGGATCAGAGGGGGATAGGGGTGGTGGTGGGGTCTAAGGAATGGTATGGGGTTGGTGTTTGATGGCGGAGGAGTTGGGAGGTATTGCGGTGGTGGATGCGGATATGGTTTTCGCAGAGAAGGTTTAGGAGCGTGCAGGCCAGGCTGTGGTTGGCATACCCTCCCGGGGATGAGGGGATTTCCGAAGAGGCGGTAACGGGGATGACGAAGTGGTGGAAGAGGTGCAGGGTGTAGAAGGTGGCAATGTTGTAGACTTGTTTGTAGGCAATGTTTTTGCCCCACGGCGGAATACTTCCGCAGTGGTCTGGACTCCATCTGCTGAGCGGCTGGAAAGGACATCGGATTCCGTAACATTGAAGATGGGCGTCCACATGGGGATGGAGTCCCCACTGCCCATGGAGATTGAGGTTGAGATGAGCATTTCCCTTAGGATGGTCGCAGTAGTGGTGATGCTAGCGATGTCTTGTGGGGAGGGTGGTGGCTTTGGTGGTCGTAATGGGCGGTCGCTGAGACGGCTGCGGCGCTGTTTGGGATTGCGGTTGTAGGGGTACGGTGAAAGCAGGGGCGGTGAGGAGGTTGGTAGAGGGGTCAAGGAGGCCACTAACGTGGGCATGGCGTGCAAAGATATGGTAATCACGGCTTGGGATGGGGGGTGGATCAAGGGAGAGGAGGGTGTGGAAGGTTGGTGGAGCTTCGAGGAGGGATGGTGTGTGCGTGGAGAAATGGGGGATCGCGATTTCCCATGTAGCAGCTTTATTGAGCCAGGACACATCATCAGGGGGGATTTCATCGGTGAGTAGCCAAAGGCTAAATGGGATTGCGTCGCGAGAGAGTGGCCATAGGAGTTCTTCCGGTTGTACATGGGGTAGAATTGCCGTAGGGAATGTTTTGGGAAAGAGATCGCTTCTGTGCGGATGGTGCCGATGGCTTGCCAGATTGATTTCCAGAGGGGGGGGGGTGTGGGAGCGGCAAGGCATTAGGAGCGAGATTTCCATGGCAGGGGAGGTGGAGAGGGCAGCCGTGCATTGGTGGAAAGGGATTGAATTACTCTGGCATTGACGGGTAAGCGTGCAAAGATAATTCAGGAGCCAAAGTTGCATAAGGGGGGCGGAGGAGAGGAGATGGTCCCGTGGTAGTCTCGGGGATCGGGCATCCAAAGGTGGGAGGTGTAAGATTCAAAGAATAGTTGTAGGGCAAAGAGCTGGTGGAGGTGCTTGGGGTTGCATGGAGAACGGGTGCTGAGCTCTCGCAGGAGGGCGGGCGATGTGGGCGGCATCGGTGGGTCGGAGAGGCACACAGCAAGGTGGGCATGCTCCCTTAGGAGAGTGCATAGCCCTCCAGCGAGGCATGGGAGGATGCTTGTCAATGCGTGTGAGGACGAGCTTGGAAGGGCTTGGTAGGTTGATTCGGCTCTGCCGGAAATGGAGATCGTGCAGCACTTTGAGTCAGTTGCGATGTGGAGGGCTTTGGTTGGGTCAGGGGAGAAGCACGGGAGGTCAGCGATCTTGGTGATTGGAAGTTGGCGTGCGAGGGAAGCGAGCTCAAGGGTGCAGCATAGCGAGGGCGGGGCAAAGGGAGGTGGGAAAGCTTTTGAAGGGGGTGGTCAAAGGACGACTTCGGTGCAGAGCAGGATGAGGTGAACTCTGAAGTAATCGCCCGTGTTATCGTGCATTAGAAGGGCAGATTCAAGGCTGGCCATCAAGGCAATTCCGAGGTGGAGGTCATTGGAGATAAGGGATTGGATAGCGAGGCGCAGCTCGGAGTTTGAGACGGGGGCGAAGGTGTTTGGCGATGGGGGCGAGGGATGAAGTTGAGTGGGGCTTGCGGAGAGGATGGGACTGGGGCGGTGGTGGAAGCAGTTGTGGCGATGGTGGATGCGGAGGGATTAGGGGTGGTGGAAGGGACGGTGGGAGTGGGATGGGGGTGCGGGTGGGGATAGGAGCGGGGCTGGGTTTGAGGAGGCCAGTGGGGTTTGGTGCTTGGTTTCCTAATACCATCATCCACGTAGCAAGAGACGTGCGCATGCAAGAGGCATGTATGGTTAGCACGAGTTTGTGGACCAGGACTATGGACATGTTGTGACCACTGATTTGTCTCTCGTGCGCAACCCCACCATCTGGTCGATGATGGCGAGAGGCGCGATGTGTAGGGCTAGTCCGCACGAAGGCGGAGGAGAATGGACGTTGTTCGATGGAGGCGGCGCTCTTGGACCTGGAGCGGGCTTTGTGGGCACGGTGGTTGTTGGTGCCTCGGGATTTGGGGGTCCGTGATGCCTCGGCACTCGAGACGTGGGTCGATACGGCTAGGACAGAGGCGCGCGCGGCGGTGGAGTCATGTGCGAGTTGTGCCCCCCCCTCGGAGGGATGCCAGGATCCTAATTTGGCCCTTTCCACGTCGAATTGGCGCCTGCTGCGGAAGGTTCATAAGGACTTTCGTCATCATCGCAGTTCAAGTGGCATCATCACCCAAGTTCGAAATCTGATTGGCCATAATCACTGTGCCATCACCGACGGATTGCACTGTCTACCCCTGCACAACTCGGAGCACTAGCACACCAGAGCTGTCAAAGTCAATAACACGACACTCCCAAGCCAGAGAACATCTGCCTCGTTCCACCACTGTCCAGCAGAGGCGTCTTCAGGCCTGAAGTAACACCACAGTCCACGGCCCGATAAGCAGCCTCCGTGCCCACCTGAGAGTCAGTGTTTGAGGCAACGTCCGTCACCACCAAAGCATCACCATCAGGGCCATCGGAGGATATACACTCCGTGTCGGAGGCAGAAGCACGAGAATCCGCTGCCTCACTCTCATAAGAGTGCAGAGACTCGTGACTTGCCTGCTCTCCAAGCCGAGACGTGCACCTCGCTGCCTGAGGTCCTCCATGGTGCTGCGCGACACAATGGGTTCTTGTCTTAACACCTCCCGGAGCTCATCAAGTGCCGCACCGAGGGCATCCACATTCTCATTGTCGGACGGATAGTAGGGCGATGAGCAGCGATAGCACTCGGCCTCCAGAATGTCACAAGTACGAACACGTCATAATAGTAGTATGTGTGTACTATACACACGTGGAATGCCAGGACTGTCTCGGGGATATGGCACCAAGCATACCCAAGATGTGGCGCACGGCTGGCCTCCAACTGCGGTTACCCAAAGCCACTGCCGGGACGGAACGCCCCAAGAGTGTCCGCATACACAAGGGCATTGTACACCGGCTCCACCACACCCCCGACAGAGTGTCTGTCCACAGAGTACCGATGCCTCCTCACGCACCGAGCACGGTGCTCTGCACACTTACGTCTCGCACAAGCAGCCCGTCTCCAACGATAGAACTACTGCAGCACCGACAACAGTGGCGTCGCCGTGCCAGGCCAATCAGCAACCAGCAAGTTATCCACTGCAGGGAGAAATAGTTGGACACAGAGCGCCACGCCGGTGCCGTGTTCCATATGCACCTGCTCACATCCCGAGCCAAACCAACCGTGGAGAACAGTGGAGTCCTCAAATGCCGTCGCCCCTCCAATGTCCGCCACTGACACCTCCATCAGAGCGAAGACACTTTCAGCGTCGCCAATAGCCTTCGGCGTGATTTCGATTTCCCCACACACACCAGCGCTGCACGTGGAAGTCTTCCGCGTCTCTCACAGTCCTCCACACGCTCCATGACTCTTTGGTGCTGCTCAGGCCGCCTTACTCTCAGCCTCAGGCGCCTCGGTGGCATTGCACTGCTGAGGGGTTTGCACCTTGGGTGTCGCGTGCAGGTGTGCCAGGTGCCTTGGTAGCATCGCACCAATGTTGCATGGAGTGCGAGAGTGGGAAGCTGATTTGGACATGCTCTTTATTGGCGACTCTCTCATTGATGACATGGCGGGAGGAACTAGCTCGGAATGCAACGGCCGCCGCGTTGGCCATAGGTGGCTCCTTTGCTTTAGACACCACCTCGCCATCCTCTCAGGTATAGCTTCACGTGAGGGCAAAGTCGCAAAGGCAGTTACACCGACCACTCAATTGTCTTCTTTGGTGTTTTCGATACAGTCGATTGATAAGCGGTGAACTTCCGTTGCGTCTCAATTTTACTATAGCTACGTATCCTTGGCACTTCACTCCACAAAAATCTCGCGAATGGCGCTCTATTTTAGGGATCGTTTTAGGAAGTGCGGATGCTGCTCATGATCTTTATTCGCTCCGTGTTTTTTCCTTGGAGTTCTGTGGATGACGTATTTTTCCCTAGGAGATAGTGGATGACGTACTTTTTCGTAGGAGTTCTGTGGACAACACATTTTTTTTCTAGGAGTGTTGTGGATGACGTACTTTCCCCTAGGAGTGGTGTGGGTGGCGTGCTTTGCAGGTGCGAATCGCAGTGCGCGCGCGACAGCCCTGCTTGCTGTGTCTGGGTGGCGCCACACAGGGGCTGCACTTCTCCGCCTCCTGCTCTTTCCGAGCATTTCCCCGATCAGATCATTGCCATCCATGGCATCGGCGGCCAGCAAGCCTGGCAGATTGTCAAGCGGGTGGAGATGGGGGAGCTGGAGCATGCACGCCCAAAGGCACGGCTGCGGACCCTCGGCTCTCCCCAGGTGTTGCTTCACATGTATATAGCAGTTCAGTAAAGATGAATGATGTGAAGTGCATCTATGGTGTGCGTGGATGCCTGCAGGTGATTGGTCTGTTGATTGGAGCCAATGATATGTGCTTGGGTGGAGAAGGATGCATGGCAAAAAAGAAAGAGCGGACTAACAATCCCGAGGAGTTATGTGTGAGGTATATAATGACAATCCCGAGGAGCCATGTGTGAGATATATAGTGACAATCCCGAGGAGCTATGTGTGAGGTATATAGTGACAATCCCGAGGAGCTATGTGTGAGGTATATAGTGGCAATCCTG